>VWZP01002211.1:19039-35319 GCA_013396995.1 Dicaeum eximium | reverse complement strand
TTTTTGGGTTTTTTTTTTTTTTTTTTTTTTTTTTTTTTTTTTTTTTTTTTTAATTTAATAAGCTGAAGCAACACAATTATGAAAAGCATAGTAGAAAGCCTTTGATTATTTAAAAAAGTTTTTTTTTTTACAAATCACATTTAAGGTCTTTAATACCATTGTTAAGTAAATCCAATAAATCTATTAATCTATATACAATTAATCTAAAATCAATAAATCCAAACAAGATTTTTCTGTGTTAATTGAGAGGGGGAAACTAATGGTGGTTCTTTACTGGGCTCAAATAAATAACTTTCAGGCAACCTTTAAGTTACTGAAAGTGTAGAGAAGAATAGATTAGATTTTAAAAAAATAACCTTTTTTTTTTTCCTTGAGGGAGATTTTCTGCCCTTAAGTGAGGAAATTGCACAGAATAGCATTGAGTTGTTATAAAAGAGACCTTTCTGTACATCCAGAAGGACAGATAGAAACATACAGCTTTAGAGCACTATGAAAGCAACTAAATGTTTAAATTGTTCTTATAAATTACTAAGGTTAAAAAAAAGAAAAGCTGAGAGTTATGTCTCAAAATGAAATTCTTTTTCTTGCTATATGACATATTATTTTACAGCTTTTTCTCTTTCTATAATCAACTGAGCTCTTTTCGACCATTATATATGGAATAATTTAAAAATATAATACTTGAATATGTATTTACCTTTATTGATATTGATTTATAAATGTGAAAATCTGTGGATAGAAAGATAAAAACGTGTTCTTGGTGAGCTTGGGATAAAAATGAGTTCTTGGGAATGTACATGTGTGTACACATGGACAGATATGTGGTTTTGGTTGGTTTTTTTTCATAAGTTTCATGCAAATATGCCAAAAGCATCGGCTTGTATGAAATTTTAAAAAATAATTTAAAAAAAAACCCCACTTCCATTATTGCTTTGTCTATTTCAGTCTTCCCAGCATATGTTCCTGTCGTCTGCCTGCACTGCCACTTATAAACACTGAGACAGAGAGACAGATTCTTAAAAAAACTCCAGAAACCCAGG
This sequence comes from Dicaeum eximium, assembly GCA_013396995.1. Lineage (NCBI taxonomy): Eukaryota > Metazoa > Chordata > Aves > Passeriformes > Dicaeidae > Dicaeum > Dicaeum eximium. The sequence goes on along the minus strand of VWZP01002211.1, from coordinate 34,279 downwards.
ACATCTCGTTTATTTCAGTTTAATTCTTTCATTTTAAAAAAATCATTAAAAATGACATTGTCCTCTAATTTTTGCTCTGTGCAGCAGCTGCTATTGTCAAGCTGTTGTCTTTGTTACAGCATCTTTGAGAGAGAGAGAACCTGCAAAATGCCCATGTTTGGGGATTTTGTTTGTTTATTTGTGTTTAAATGTGACAGCCTTCTTTTTGTTTGAGACAGACTTTAATGGAAGCAACCTCTCTTTTTTAAGCCTTATTTCTCTTTTAAAAGTTCCACTCCTCGAGAAGGACAGACCCAGATTCTCAGCTGGAGAAACTGCAGTAGCTTCATGCCATTTACACCAATTAAAGCTGTGGGGTGTGGAAATCACAGTCTCTGTATGGATTATATAGAATGGTGCTCTAAAAGAGCAAATGTTAGAATGGTAATAAACATACAAACAACACCTGATCTACTTTTTCTTCAATTCAGGCCTCTTTGGCATGTATTTTTGCAAGGATGGATGCATTTCCAACACACAGGGAAAAGTATGACTTTTGCTTTTTTTTTTTTTTAATCTCATTTCCAAGATAGGGGGCAGAAAGTGAGACAGGAAGATTACCCAGTTAAACTGGACAGCACAGGACTCTTAAAAATCCCATTTTTTTGTGCCCATACACTTGAGTTTTGTGAACAACATGGCAACGGCAGATACCTAGTATCAAAGTTACATGATGTGAATATTTATTGGTGATTATTCCATATAATTTTTCTGATAATGAACATAACTGGATATCTGATTCTCAGATGTTAAATGTTTAATGGGGATTTTTGTGTTTGTCTGAGCACCAGTGCACAGGGCAGCACATTTTAAGGCTTCTACATTGGTGGGACCCAAATCCTATTGTCACATCTTCAAATTCCAAAAAAAAAGAAAAGGGCTGCACTTCTATGTGGGAAACAGAATTTTTGTACCTCCTTATATGCTGGTCCAGATGAATGTATCACAAATATAAACAATTTGAATTTTTAATGCGGATGTTTACTTTCTCACCTGAGATTTGAAAGGTCCCAAGGAAAATTTACTCTTTGCATTTTAAATATACAAGTCCAAGGATATGAACACTCAGTCTCACTAACTAGAACTTCAATTAAATGGGATCAATCATGTATTTCAGTCTAGATTCTTTCAACACCTTTTCTTCAGCCTGCATTCTGTAACTGATCTATGTTCCATTTAATGATAAAATGTGCATAGTTCTGAGAAATCTCTATAAATACCTTGCAAACAACAAAGCACAAAAAAAAAAATTCTGAAACACATCAGTTGTTGAAAATGGTTCTCTCCATGATCCCAAAACCAGTTTATACTGATATAATTGGGTGGGAATACAAAAATATTAAGAAAGATGGGAGAAGAAATTGAACTTTTCTGGCATTCAATTTCTTAATTTAAAAATGTTTGGTCTTAGGATGTGCACTTCCATTGGTTGGGACTTTTCAGACTTCCTTTTTTATACCAGCCAGATTTCCTTCAACTGAAAAACAAGAGAACTAATATTCAAATATTTATTCATTGTATAAATTAAGGCCAAAGTGATTTTTTCAGTGGTGCAATTAAAAATAAGCTTTTCTGTGTTAAATACAAGCAAATTTTAAATGTATCCTCCATGAGATCCATTTGAAGTTTCTGATATAAGTTATGAAATCTGCTTACAGTGTTTTCCGAACCACAAAGTTTTGAAGTTCATTTTCCTTCTCTCTGTAAGAAAGAGAAATTTTTAACTGGCTTGCATAACTTAATTCTCACTCCCAAATATGAGGTTAATTTTACCCTGGACATGAATTTATAAGTTCAAATCTCTCTGTACCCACAGTGATAGAAGCTAAGAACGCTGTAATAAGCCAAACACAACTCTGCATGTGTTATCTGTGTATGGATATACATGCTTATATCCTATTTAACAGGATAGCTGAATGAGAAATCTATGTATCCCTTTATTTTTGATGTCTTGGGTCTCAACAAAAAGCTAATCGTATCCATTATGTATACAGCAAATCAACTCCTCTTTACCAGAACACATATATATTAATCATGTTGCATGATAGAGTGATTCCCAGGAATATAATCTTTTTATATATATAATCTGTAATGGGTAGCTCAGTTTACAGCTGATGTTTAATTAGGAGCTTGCAGTCGCAATAAACTTTTTTTTTTTTATTGCACTCAGCCAAGGTACAGTATAATGAAATGTAAGTGACCCAAACTAAATGGAAGCACTGAAGTAGATAATGTGGCAATATATCAAGTAAAATACACTGATTCTGCAGTCAGTTCATGCCCTAATGGCAGAAAAAGGGTTTGAAAGCCACTTTAACCATAAGTAGTGTGTTTATGTATTATTCACAGTAGAAAATAATTGCAAAATGTCAACATTTCATTTTCCTCTTAAGAATTTCTTTTGATTAGTGACCTAATTAACCATTAAAAAGGGAAAAAGAAGTATGTATTTTTTACTTTTAAACCATGAATATGAGAAGCAGGAGTGTTGCTTACTAGAAAGTAATTTATGATCTCCAAATGTCAGAGTCAACATTAGTAGTCTTTAAGTGATCAGAAATAAAATAAATAAAACAGTCCACTGTCTTTATAGAGTGTTATTCTGCATTATGTATGTATGCATGTGTTTATTGTTGCTGGTGACATTTCTTATTAACATGAGATAAGAAATGCAAATATTTCAACAATTTTCTGTTTAATTTCTTTTCTTTCTTTCTTTCTTTCTTTCTTTCTTTCTTTCTTTCTTTCTTTCTTTCTTTCTTTCTTTCTTTCTTTCTTTCTTTCTTTCTTTTCTTTCTTTCTTTCTTTTCTTTCTTTCTTTCTTTCTTTCTTTCTTTCTTTCTTTCTTTCTTTCTTTCTTTCTTTCTTTCTTTCTTTCTTTCTTTCTTTCTTTCTTTCATTTTTATTATTATTTTTGTTATATTTATTTGCTTTTTCTTCTGCATTTCCCAGAAATTCTGCAAGCTGCATGGAAGAAGTAGAGGAGAAAAAGCAGCCATAATTTGCCTACACCAGTGTCACCCATTCTCAGCTACCACAGACCCCATGCCCAGCTCCCTATTTCACTCTGCTGTTACAACATACACAATGAACCAAAGCTGGATTTAGGACCTAGTTCTTTCACCAAATGATAAATGGGGACAAAGAATTACAGATGTTCACCAGTTTCTTTAATATGATTATCAGCCACCTGCAGGTGGCTCTCCTTAATTTAACATGTAAGTAGACATTTTTATTATTGTCATTATTCTTTATGTGTTTGTGTAACAGTCCCTAAAGAGGGTTTGCTTTGGACTATGACTGCCCTGTTCTAGACTCCATGCAAATGCAGAACACCCAAAGATATTCCCTGCTGTGGAGCATCCACAAAATGAGACCAAACTCACTGAGCAAGGAATATGACAGTGAGATTAGAGACTTTATCTAGGAAATATATCTGTATCTAGCTGCTGAACATGATGCCCAAGTATATAAACCCTCACACCCGCTTCTTAGGGGTGTTTAAATTTCTTAAGATTAATGAAATTGATCAATGTCCAAGACTCCATCTCTGAGTATGAGCAGAATTATACTGAGTGTGAACAGTTTTGCATTCAAACTTGTGAAGATTCCCACTTCTCACCATTTCTGCCTGTCCTGAAAGAAAATCTTGTATCAAAACTGTTAGCATAAACCTTCCTCAATGCACTGCTGACAGATTACATGTTCTTATTAGATAATTTCCTGGCATTTGTGGTCCTGAGAGGCAGAACCTTTGTTCTGTTAAACTACAGAGAATTATTTCATCCTGATGCTCCATTTTTCCTGAGTGAGCACTGCTTGTTTTGTTACACATCTTTTAGGTTGCTGTGTAAGTGACATTTTAAAAAAATGTACTCTAAGCAGAATATCCAAAACAGACTGGGTGGAGAAAAATCTTTAAAAAGTTAATGCTTGGAGTTTGGCATACTGGTGAACTCAGCTGAGTCTCTGATCATTTTTCTCACTTCCATCACTCCCTTTTTTCTTGGTGACCATTTTTTGTTCAGCCATAATGACATTATCTGGCTATCGGAATCAATCTGGAGCTTTCACTAAATTCAATAGGTTTCATATCAATAATCAGTCTTGTTCAACATCACTTAAGAAGTCCACAGATCAACCAAAACCTAAAATATTTTCTCCTGGTGATATTTCTTTCAGGGCTAGAAATGAAAATCCAGATACGAGTTTATTTATGATTTAGTTCATATGAACTCACTGTTTGTGGGTTGTGGTCTTTTGAGAAGCTTACACTTGAGATTTCTGGTAGGCTCCACCATATGCCAGATATGTAGTAAAAATAGCATCCCTTCTGCCATTATGAAAACATTGTTGTGTGGAGAAGTCAGTGCACTCTTGGCTTGTCCATGCACATAAGATAAAATATAAATGACTTTGTGTCAGAAACAAAATAAACACAATTTCATCTTACTATATTTAGGTTTTGATTAAAATAAAAAAAGGAGAAAAAATAGTGAACCAAACCTCAAAAAGTAAACTTATTGGTTTGCCATGTTCCCAAAATAAAGGAGGCACAGATGCCCAGAAAAATAAAATTTATCAGAAAAGAACTGAAAAAGATTTTCACTTCATACTTTTTGACTCCTGGAGAGTTCAAAACAACCCTTCACAGGCCCTGCTCTGAACCATAGTTAAAACAAATAAGCATATCTGTGCTGGGTCTGGCTGGGATAGAGTTCATTTTCTGCCTGTTCATTTCATGGCTGAGCACCTGCCCACCCATGGGAAGTAGTGGATGAATTCCTTGTTTTGCTTTGCTTGTGTGTGTCGCTTTTCGTTCCACCTGTTAAACTGTCTTTATTCCGACCCACAAGATTCCTCACTTTCACTTCTCCCATCCTCTGCCCCAAGCCCACCACAGGGGGAGTGGGAGCAGCTGCATGGCACTGAGCTGCCAGCTGGGGTTAAATTGTGACCACATCCATCTGAATTTTGAGACTGAGCTTTCATTTGTCACAGCGTACTGCTGCACTACTGACCATTAGTGAAATGAACACAGTGCTGAAGATGTAAAGAACAGCAGTTTAAACCTTAATCCTCAGGTCTGTGTTAATGTGCAAACCTTGTTTCTGGTGCAGGATGTGAAGGAGTAAATGGTGATTTACTGTGACTAATTTAATAAAACAAGCCAAGCTAACTTGAACATGTGTTTACATACAAAGCTATTAAAGAATCAATCATCTAAATGTGGGTTGTAGATGTTTGTACCAAAAAAAATCTGGGATTGTAAGATAACTTTAAATATTTCAACTGTATGTTCTTTCTCTAGGGCAAATGGGGAGGAATCCAGGAGTGTAAAAGAATCCCATCTAAACTATGCAAATCTCATCAGTAGCTTCTAGATAAAAACCTACTGGATGACATAACTTTGCAATGTAGGAAGGGCCTTATGTCACTTAGTTCCTTGGTTTGCTTAGGTCAATGAATTCCTATTCAAATGGTGTACATTTATTAATAAATGTCTGATTCACATATAAGAATTTCTTAGTGTTTTTATATAAGTTTTCTTTCCTGGATTGCCTTAAAGGAAAAGGAGAAAATCCCACAGAATCATAGAATCACTTATGTTGGAAAAGCCCTTTAAGGTCATCAAGACCCAGCATAAAACTAATGCTTCCAAGGCCACCACCAAATCATGTCCCTAAGCACCACAACTGCACATTTCAGGTACCTCCAGCATTGTGATTGCACCACTTTCCTGGGCAGCCTGTTCCGATGTTAAATAATCTTTTGGTGAAAACAATTATTTCTAAAATCCAATCTAAACCTTTCCTGGCACAGCTTGAGGCTATTTCCAGTCATCATATCACTTGCTTTTTAGAAGAATCTGAAACCCAGCTTGCTGCAATATCCTCTCAGGGAGTTTTAGAGAGCAAGAAGGTCCCCCCTGAGCCTCTTTTTGTCCAGACTGAGCCCCTTTAGCTTCCTCAGCTGCTCCTCATCAGACTGGTGCTCTAGACCCTGTACCAGCTTTATTACTCCTCTTTGTAAACATTCCATCCCCTCAAAGTATTGTGTACCAGAGATTGATACAGGTAATATGGAGAATAAAGGGACAAAAAAAAAAAGTATGTCTAAAGATGAGCAGAGGAAAGTGAAATACCATGTAAAGTTTCTTTTAAAACACATGCACACACCCATACGTATCTCTATATTTGCTACCCTAAAAGCACTTGGCTTTTTCTGTGCTGTAATGCAGTATCTCCTGAGTTTTAGGGATGTCTATATTCCTAAAGGACCTTGGAAACTGAATCATTGAAGTGGTTTGCCCAGACATATTTGGGGAGTGAGGATGAAAAATAAAAGTATATGTGCCTGATGCATAAGTGGTATCTGCAGAAAAATGACAGCTGTTTGTTTCTTTTAATTAAGCATTTTGTCCTGCTCCAGCAGAAGCTTCCCACAGGGTCACAGCCTCTGTTCTGCACCCCCATGCTCCAGCCTGGGGTCCTCCACAGGTTTCAAGTGAATCTCTCTTCTCCTGTGGATCCCCATGGGCTGCAGGGGCACAGCTGCCTTACAGATATTTTTTCCCTCCTTTTTTTCCCCTTTTTTTCTTCACCTAAAGGTGCTTCCAGCATGATGATGGGCTTGGCCTTGGCCGATTCTGGTCCACCTTGGAGCTGACTGGCACTGGCTCCATCAGACAAGGGAGAGGTTTCTTGTAGCTCCTCACAGAATTCACCCCTCTAATCCCACACCTCTCCCTAAACCCTGACACACAAACCTCATACAGGCATGAGCACACGAAAAAATCTTAGGATATAAGCCAGACATAGGATAACACAAGGATATAACCCAGATCCATGGAAGGCACAGCCAACTCAGAGGATGTGGATCTGGGACAGCAGAGGTGCTCTCAAATGAGTGTGTGAACTGCTCCCCATATGGAATGCAAAGTTCAGGTTTGTCTACCCCCTTACTGAAAATAAACTTACTCTATGTATGTCAGGCATGAACAAACTTGGCAGCCAGGGGAGAGTCCCAGGAAATAATAAGGGCAGAAAGACACGTCACAACCTGACTTTGGAAAGTAAAGACTGGGAGAAGGGTGAAATAATGGCTTAAAATGAAGAATTATTAAGATTATATTGTGGTCCTCAGAGTGGTACAAGGGATGAAAACAGAAGCTCTAAGTATATTTTCATTGAATTACAGTGTTTGACAGAAACCAGAATATTTCATGCAGGCTTCTTGATTTTTAGAAATCTTTTGCTGAGGGAAGTCTATTAGTTTCAAGGTAGCTAATTACGTCTGACAAGTGAAAAAGGGAGAATGAGAGAGAGAGAAAATAAGGGGGGTGAAGACCTAGAAATATTTGCAAGATTTTTTTTTTATTTAGAAAAACACAGAAACCTCAGAAATTTGCTGCAAATGAACACTGTTGTCCCTTCTATAGCCTTTAACTCACTTTGAGAATCAAAGCTCTCTCTATATTTTTATAGAAAAATTAAATCTTGTCCCCCCTTTTGTATATTTATTTTAGATAATTCATTGATGTGATGTTCAAGAGGGTCTCTGAATATAAATCAGGCTTCTCTTCAGATCTCTCATAGATTCATAGATCTGATGACCAGAGAAGACCATTCTGATCTTTGAGTCTGACCTCATGTGAAACACTACCATAGGTTTTCCTCAAATCAATTACTGATGCAAAGCCAGTAGCTTTGCTTGAATGACAGCATTATCTTCAGGAAAAAGACAAAACTGAGTCTTAAATACAACTCTAAAAATGTGCACAGATTTTATTTTTTAAAACAGCTGTTTCCCAACACATTTTTGTCCTAAAAAAACAAGATGTATCTTCTTAATGTAGAAATATTTAACATGTTTCAACTGTGCAGTACTGAGGTGGCTAATTCATCTCACCCAAGACTTTCGAAATGGAGGGAACAACACAAAAGAAATCATTAGTAAAACAACCATAAGTGGTTACTTCTCCAAGGCTCAGATTCTTTACAGTTCTGTTACACTGGGAGATGCCTGTAGAGAACAAAGCTTTTCAAAATTTCCCTGTAACACTTTTGAGACAATGGGCCTCTACAGCAAACCTGAGCTGTCAGCCAGGAACCAGTGGACCATTTCAAGTGCTTTGCTTCCATTCTGCCTCTGCTGCTCAAAAATGCACACTGTCAAGCAGTCCTGTGTGCTTCCAGCACACAAAGACACACACACAAAAAAAAAGGTTATATGCTTAGTCACAGGATTGGAAAAAAGTAATATTTCCTGCTGATCGTTCCACTGGAACTGCTCAGAGCCTGTAATTTCACTTCTTGAGTTTTACAAAAAAGCTCATATACAAACTTTGGCCAGCCAGCAATGTTTCTAGATGAATTATTTGTCTTCAGTTTCTGAGGGATTGCCTGGAAGGGGGAAATTCCAAAAGAAGACACTGGTCACTGAACCAAGAGTTAGAGAGGCAAGTTCTGTGAGTTCCCAACATGTACATGATGTGAGATAGATCCTCAATTTACTGTTTAACCACTCAGGTCTGATGGAAGCAAGAGGGAAATTTTCATCCCAGAAAATTGGTCAGGATATTTGGAAGGCTGAAGACCTGGACAAGAAGTTGCAGCAGCAGTCTTTAAGTGGAGCAGAAATATGAGGAGGAATAAATGCCTATTTAATGCCCTGCTCAGACAGGTTAGTCAAGGAATAGTCTAAGCCCAGGCCTTTTGTAGTGCTATTTAGTGCTATTTGCTAATGCTCAGGAATAAATAGTGACAGGGTTTCAAAAATGCATTTTCTTTGACCTTATGTAAAGCCAATTTGCTAAGCTGAGTAGTTCTTTTGGTATTTATTAGTGCTTCTTTTATTTCAATTTTATGCTGTGTAGAAAGCAAATGACAGTACAAGTGAGTCAGAGCTGTTCAGGTGGAAAAGCAATGAAGAAAGGAAAGGAAGAAAAAGCCAGCTAAGTAGAGGTATCATAAAAGACAGGATTTGGTTTTTCCTTCTCAGTCATTGTTTTTTCTGAAGGTCATAATTCCTGTGCCAACCTAAAGTCCTTTGACATATGAAGAGGGAGAGCTAGACAAAACTTTTATGAAGTTTCAAATAACAGACATTTCCTCTGATGGAGGACACCTTTGACTCAAAACAAGGACAAACTTTCAAGTTAGAGACAACTTCAGAGCTGGATAAGGTTTTTCAGGGTCATACCCAGTCACATTTCAAATATCTGTGAAGATGGAGATTCTATGGCTTCTCTTGACAACCTCTTCCAGTGTTGAGGTAACTCCTTGATTTAAACATTTCTAGTGATGAAAAATCCAACATAACCCTTGACATGTCATTCCCACACATTGTTCATTACATTTCCCGTTAAACCTCAGTTTTATTTATAGTTCAAATTTCTCTGCTTCAACTTACACACACTCAATCTTATTTTTATTTTGTCTGCTAAACTCTTTTATTCAAATCCTTTTTCTTACATTTATAAGAAACATATTTATAACCTTTGGTTGTGTCACCCCTATTTATAAGCTGAATAGATCAGGTACCTTGAACGTCTCATGACGAGGCATATTTAATCCATTTGTCATCTGTAAAGCTTTTCTCTGAAACCTACCTTGGTTTTACACATTGTTTAAAAGTTGGCCATGAAAAGTGGATACACGACTCAAGCAAGAATTTTAACTATTTCATATGAAATAATAATACAGGTGCACAGCTTTTTTAGCTTTTAAGTCAAGTGCTTCTTAATTCCAGTTTTAGAGTCCAAACGCAATTGTTTTCAGGGGCTGAACCTGCTGGATGACAAATACCAACAAAAAGGGCTGATCAATTCCCTAGACTCATTCTATGTGCATTGTACTTTTCAAGAACACATTTGACTTTTTATGCAGTAGGGGGTACTTGTCATTGCATTTTGCAATCTGGCTTTCAATATGATGGATCAAAAATTCATACAAGGTCACTACAACAACAACAACAATGATAATAAATTTCATCAATATATAAATCAGAGACCTCTGCAGTGAAATAGTGACATTCAGTACACAGAGAAGCGATTTCAGAAACGTTCTCTAAATTTCATAAGCTTGTGATTAGAGCAAGGGACCCAGAGCATTCCTTTGAGATTCCAGGGAAAAGACTGGCACAGCAAACTGCAGTCAAGTCAGTGGTTACTCTTTTAACACATAGGCAGACAACTTTCTGAACAAAGTCCACTGATGTTCACAGTAATTTCTGGGGGCTGATTTGTAACCTCAAACTGAATCAAGCACAACTGACAAGCTTGATAATTAACTCAGGGCTAGCAGTGGCAACAGAATGCCAATGTGGCTCTGCAGCCAAGTCCTTTGGATCTGTGGCCTGATGACACAAGGATGTGCCAGCATTGCCCTGTGCCAGGCAAGCAAATATTCATCATTTCCAGGGTATGGGCTATTTTCTTTAAGGGATATACTGTACTATGTTCAAGATTGATTTAGTATTTACAAATATTCTTGTGCCATATTGGGAGCAGAGAGACCTTCAAACTTGAATGTCATCTGGAAACTATTCAGTTACCTCTGAATACCTCTGAATTCAGTTACCTCTGAATTAAAACATTATTTGGAGAAAGAAAGAGGGGTGTCTAATGGATTAAAATCTTTCTTGTATCAGGAAACCCAGGTCCTGAATGTATGTGTTGGGCATGTGTTCTGAATATTTTTCCCAAGCCTCATCTGAGATATCTGAAGAGTCAAATTTTCTTTGCTGCTGCCTGTGTCCACTTATAAACTCCACCAGAAGCCTGGAGAGCCCAGCAGCGCAGAAAATTGAGCCTCAACCAGACTCTGAAGAACTGACGTAATCAGGCCACCAGCTCCTTTTTAAACAAGGCTTAGCAATGACCCGTAAAAGGAGATCCCTTGTCTTTGAAATACAGCCTCAGCAAATTCTCTGTCAACTAAAATGTATTAAAAGAAAAATTATGTTTAAAAAAAAAAAAAGTGTGGCTTTATATATATATATTTTTTTTTTTTTCCTCCAGAATGACTGTAGCATACAGAGAAAACTTTTCTAATTTGGAAAGCTTAACCCTGATTCTTTTCTTATAACCTCCCCTGAAACATACACATACTTGAATTTAATTGGGTTCCAGACAGTTCAATACAACAGATAAATTTCTTCTTGCAAAGTATTGCTTGCTAACATTTTTTTTAGTAGCAAAGCAGTGGGAAAGTTTATATACAGAAAGTTAAGGGGAATGTGGCTGTTGGACACAATAAAAGCTCAGTTTAGTTCATACACTCTTTTACACAGGTTGCTATTTATTTGAAAAGCTGCTGGCATTCTGTAGACAATAAGAAGGTCATAAAATCCCTTCCTCTCTGAAAACCATCCAGTTTAAGACTTTCTGTATGAGAGAAGCAAAAATCTTCCACAGCTCTACCTAATCTTCCCCAGAGGACAAATGTATTGTTATTTCAAACCTATTAGTGGGGACTTTCAGTGCAGATGGGGAGCGCAGGGAGACAGTCAGCCTGACTACACATAGCCTCTTTCCTCAGCCAAAATAAACATTCCTGACCCTGAGAACACCCCACAGTGGACAGAGTGTGAAAGGGGCCTGATATAATCCAATCTCTATTACTGAACAGCTCCAAAAGATTTGTGTATTTTTGATTCTTGAGAACTACCAACATTTCTGGAACTAGAGTTCAGCATACGGCTACAGAAGTGTGCAACAGCAGCTGCGTTAATAAATGGTTTTGAATCTTGACATATGTGTATAGATTTATTTTTTACTAAGCAGTTCAACAGATTTCCATGAGCTAATCCATAATTCAGAATACTGGAGAGTAACTCCATATGGTGTATTACATATCCCATACCTAATGTCAAGAGGTGAATCCAAATCACAAGCTTCCAGAGAGTCTATAGTTGAAGTCCATACTTTTTTTTTTTTTTTTTTGACTCTATTTTTCATCAGTTAGATTGATTTGTAGGCACACTAAAGCAAAAAGTCGGCACAATTCTGCATATAACTGCATGTTGAATTAGAAGCCTCCCTACAACAAATCCTCCCATTTTTGATGCTGCTAGTTCTTGGTAGCTCAGGCATAGCTTAATTCACTCCAGCAGAGTTACATTCTCTTATGCAAGCAGCAAATTTGGTCCACCAGCTGCAAGATCAGCTGTAATGTATCAGCATCCTTTATCTAAAAGATTTGTTGGCTGGATGTTTATTCTGGGAAAAAAAATAATTAGAAAAGATGTCTATATGATTAATCTTTCATTCATTTTATGAAATGAGGCAAATTATCAATCATTTTAATTTAAAAATAAACAAATATTGAGTATCTTTTCTTGTAAATGTGTTATTTTTCACTGAGAATTGCTGAGCATGAAGTATTAAATATTATATTGAAGTTCTATAGCCTATCACACTTTCAAAATAGATGATCTTAGTAGAAACAACTCTTAAAATATGTGAATCTATGAATTCATTATGCAATTTTGCATCAAAAGCATATACAGCTACCATCACTTTTGATTTAGCATCGGTTGTCGGGGCTTTGTTCTTTCTGTTTGTTTAAAAGCTCATGGAATCATGAGAATCTCTGAAAAGCTCAGCCTTCTCAAAGAAAATTTGTTCTGGATTAAAGGTTGGGAAAGTGGGATAAATCTATATATACTGGGCAGGCCCGGGAACCACACACACCAAACTGTTACCCATAGCTGTCTGTGGCACAGGCTGGTTTCTAACAAAATTGTTGTAAAAGTGAGTATTTCTCAGAAGGGTCAGAATTTTGAGTCCAGCACTCCACCTACACAAGTATTCACACAAAGTGAATAAGACTTTAGCACCTTTTTGCAGCATAAAAACCTTTTATCAGATTTGCTTGGCAGGTTATCAGGCAAGGGAGGAGGCAAGAAACCAGTAGAACAGAATTATTCATACTTCTTTACTGCAGGAATAAAAAAAAACCCGACCCAACCTGAAGAATGAAAATTCTCTGACAGAATTTTTGGAATTATTAATAATTTTGCAAAGACACAATTTTTCAGGAGCGAACATAAATAACTTCACCAATATCACAGTCAACATTGCTGTTTGTCTCCCCAAGGGTATTCTGACTCCATTGTGTTACACATAGTTTTACAAAAAAAATCCTGTAAAACCTAACAGACCATGATAAACTTGCTACAGGATTTTCAAAACCAATATATATTGCAAGGATGCAATTTTCTGCAAAATTCTGTATAATAGCTTAACAATTCCACAGGAATATGTCCTTCTTTACTGCATTATTCTGTTTCTCAGAATATCTTTTATATAACTCTACGCTTGTCCTCCTTTTAAATCCTGTTGTGCCAGAACAAAATAAAAGAAGATTACATTTATATGCCATCTTACATCTGGATAAGTCAAAAATCATGTTAGGAGGTAGCTAGCACCATGAATGTAACCATATCTGGTGTGAAGGGTGTGCAGGATCACCTTGTGTGAAAGAGCACAAATAAATACCCTGCCCATGTCAGTGCACAGAGGCAGCTTTAGATAAAGAAGATTACACTAACCCTGCATCTGGCAAGGTGTCCTTCAGCATCTGTGGAAGCCAAAACAAGGAAGAATGAGTTAAAAACACACCATTCAAGAACTACTTGAGTGTGATAGATTCTTCCCCAGAGTAGGACAGAGATTGCCCGGTGCAATTGTTTGTTGCTTCAGTTTTATCATTCATTGATGTCAGTCATTGAACATGGAACAAGAGGCAGATTTGCAAAATATTATGGCCAGGATAGGTTTGCAGTGAAAAGATTGTACATACTGTTTAGCCAGGACAAAAGACATGTTCCATGTGTGTTCTGGAATGGTCTGGCCTGGCTTTGATCCTGAAACAAGAACTAGTCAGGCTGTGACAATAACAGCGTTTAACTTGATATGAAGACTGCAACGTTGAAATTCATCTTTTTATCACTCCCACGTACCCATCTCCAGTTTGGTGTCTCCATGCAGTTTGGAGCACATGGATGAGATTTCTTTAGGGGGAAAAGAAAAAGAAAAGAAAAGAAAAGAAAAGAAAAGAAAAGAAAAGAAAAGAAAAGAAAAGAAAAGAAAAGAAAAGAAGAAAAGAAAAAGAAAAAAGAAAAGAAAAGAAGAGAAAAGAAAACAAAAGAAAACAAAACAAAACAAAACAAAACAAAACAAAACAAAACAAAAAAGAAAACAAAAAAAAAACAAAACCAAGAATATGCAGAACCTATATGCATCAACCTTAAATAAGAGTAGTTCACAGGATACAACTGGTCCTGGAGTGATGGAATTGCTCATAATGCCTATGGCCATATGGTCACCCACACCAACTGTTTTCCCTGGGAGATGTACTCCTATTGCACCACTTTTAATGCAAATAGAGCTTCTGGAAAATCTCTGTATAGTCTAATGGCCTTTTGCTTCAAAGGAGGATAGAACTGAAATGCAATAGATCCTCAGGCAGGATAATAGGCCTGTTCTTCTGGACTCAAAACTAGTGCAATGCAGTGATCAAGGACCTTGGAGGAAGCAAAATGTGACTACATAAATTGCATTTGTTTCCTTGGGCTTGGCAGAAGCTGATCTGGGAGATATTTGTATTTCAACCTCCAAATAAGTGTTAAAGAAAAAAAAATACTCATTATTAATGATGTAACCTGCTAGTCAGAGCTCAAAGTAATTGTACTCCTTTTAGAATAAGCATATTTTAATTATAGAAAATTGGAATTAATGTTATATATTTTTGCAAGGAATTTTTATTAGACATGCTGCACAGCTTTTAAAGCAGCAGAGTATAAATATTGCTATGCTGGAGTATTTTTTCCTACAATATTAGAATCCTAATGAATCATTATATTTTGTGATAACCCATCAGTGGTTTACAGTTATGACTTCTTCTTCCTAATTTTCTTAATTATGATGGGTTTTTTCTAGCATTAGTCTTTCAAAAATCTCAATGAACTACCTGTCACTGGTATTGAATAAATTACAGAAATTATCCAATATGAAACTATATAATCAGTGGTTATCTGTGGTTATATCTCAGTCACACGTTATTAAACAATGCACAATCATTGCCTGCTGTGAATTTTAGCAGAGACTGAGTTTTTAAACTAAGAGTTTCTCCCTTCCCTTCCCTTCCCAACTTCCCTTCCCAACTTCCCTTCCCTTCCCTTCCCTTCCCTTCC
>VWZP01002211.1:0-18913 GCA_013396995.1 Dicaeum eximium | reverse complement strand
TTCCTCCCTCCTTCTGTCTACTTGCCTTTCTTTTCTTCTTTTCTGTCTTTTTAAAAGAATTTTTTTACCCATTTTCCTTTTTCCTCAAGCCCACCCTTGGGGTTCCGCTTGCTGCGGCCGGGCTGTGCCTTTTCCAGATAAAGTGTTTCCAGTCAGTGTCTGCATCCTGAGCTGCCCATTCCAGAGGCAGGAGAGGCTTTACAGGGCCATCTCCAGCCTCCTGCTCCCCTTCTCCTGTTTTCCTGAAGCTGTGGTTCGCAGGGGAGTTTCAGCTAATAAAGTTTATGATATTTTCAGCATTTTATTGCCCCAGCAGCGGGCCTGCTGCTGTGTCATGAGCTGCACAAATCTCTTACAACCCGGGTACAAATTAACCTGGCTGTTCCCTGACCTTATTGGTGTTCCAAAGCTGGACCAGATAAAAACAAAAGAGGTGAAAAAGTCTTGATTAGATCATTTCTGTCCGAGAGGATCCAAACTTTCACATGGATTACATATAAGGTAGGTTCAGACTGACCCTGTCAGAGGAGTTCAAGCCATAAACTAAGGGAAAGTACAGACAAAGGCTGGAAAATAAAGTAAATATTGCCAGCAGGAGCATTTGCCTAGGCCACAGGCTATGTGGCTCACGAATTTCCAGTTTTACACAATGTCTTTATTATAAGTGCTTGAGTTTCATGGCTCCTACCAGGCAATATGTGGCATTTTAGCAAAATAGTTGTGCCATACTTTTGTGATCCCCCTCCTGATACTCTCTTTCAGCCCCAGTCCAAGATGCATAGAATATTAACCATATCAATTAATTCTGGCCAATTTTGCAGTCAAAGAAATACTGAGAACTACTGAAAACTGTGTTGCACAACTTGCCAGATACTTATTTTCTGACAAGATCAAACTGAGAATGCAAAAAAAAGGTTCCACACTGGTTGGGTTTTCTGGGTTGTTGTTTTTCAGGGTTGGAGGTTTTTTTAAGGTTTTCTTTTTTTTTTTTTTTTAAGTACTCCTAAAAGGGAGTGATAGCTTAGTCATACAGAGCAGGCAGCTGGGTATTCAAAAAAATAGGAAATGCAATTGTTGCTCAAATATATACTAGTTATTTTTCCCTACATCTGACAAAAAATCCCTGTAATTTTACATTAATTTGGACATCTGAAAAGAAATCACAACCCATAAACTTCCCAAAACAGCCAAACATGGACTTCTACTATATTTTCCTATTGTATTTCAGATTCATTCACAGTGGGGAGAAAAGGAGGAACAAAGTTGCAATTTTGTTCTATTATGGCTTACACTGAGAGTTTGAGCTTTTGAACTTCTGCAGTTAAAACCAGCCACGTATATGAAACATTAGGTACTTTCATTTTTATAAAACCTTGTGGCAACAGATATGGTCTTACTCTGCCTTGTGTTACTTGTCTAGAAAGCAGTTACATTCTCTAAACAATTTCACTGTCTCCTCTCTATAGGCAGTGAAAAAAAGAGAAATATTTTTCAGAAGAAGGTTCTTCTCATCAGAATTTGTCTAAGATAACATATAAATCACCTTCTGGATGTAGCTTCTCTTTCCAACAAAGACAACTTAGAGGATCTTAGAGAAAAAATCATGGCAGGTTTAAAGCTGAGGAAGAGAAATCCTACCCTTTTCAAGTGTATTTTAATAACTTAAAATTATGCAGCTTTTTCAAAGTATTATTTATTCAATATTAATTTAATAAGTTTGGAAATCAGTGGGATACTAAAATATTTCCCTAGCTCTAGCTCTTTCTTCCTAATATTTATACAGCAGAAGGAAAGAAAGGAGAACACAGAACCACCTACATGTTTTGACAGATGAAGTGTGTCCCTAATATGAAAACTCCTACTAATGCACTACTGTTATTGTAGTAAAAGAAGATCTCCATGTCAGGATTATGGACTGGAATAAGTGCTAAGTAATGCAGATACATTAAGTAAAAAAATGGATCCTGTCCCAGGGAATTAAAAAATTATCAACAGACATCCATTTAGAGATTAAAAAGAGAGCTGAAGTTGACTTTGATTGACACAGCAGAAGCAGTGCATGTGCATGATGGATGGATACCACCTTTGGCAGGATCAGGGAGATGTAACACAACCAGATGCAGCAAACAGACAGATACAGCTCTTAGGAAGGACCAAGAGGTACAGATAAACAACTAATTAAAGTAGACGGACAGCCAGATAGTTAAAATAGGAGTAAGGATGTGACAAACAGGTAGCTGGAAGGGACTTGGGCATAACTCTTCATATCACCAGTTTATCTGTCAGGTAGTATCCCATCTTTAAAGAAAGGACAGCTGTTCCCCTTTTGTTCAGTACAGCTCATCTAGATCACCCGTTTGGACAAACCTTGAATCAAACCTTCATGCTCAGCTCTGACAAAATTACTGCAAGGATGACTCTGGCCCAGTTATGCAGTGCTCAAAATCAGAGTGAAGCGTTCTGCACAAGCATGACACCAGGTGAGCCCAAGTGATGATGGTGAGGAAGGACAAAAAAGACAGCACATGGTGAACCCCCACCTTCTTTTCTCAATTAAGTATTCATTTCACAGTAATATTTTTTCTTTAAATAAATCTGAGGCATCTTTATACCTTTAAGCTCAATAGTTTTCTGCATTAGCTTGATATGCATATCAAAATGTGCACTATTTCTTAAATTGGTAGATAGGGAAGGTTTGCCATTAACATTTATGCATTTAAGTTTCATAGTCATGTGCTTGGAATACATTTCTCCTTCAAAGATTTGTACGGCTTTCAGCTTGTAATTTATTGCTGGGTATATTAGGTACACTGAGTCCTTCTGATTCACAGCTTTCTAATCGGCTATTTAGAGTTTACACCAAGCAGAAAATCAATGTATTCAATATGTAGTAGCTCACTCGTTAACTCTAGTCATTTGCTTAAAGAGTAATGTTGAGCTGATAATTGAAATATGGTCTAAATCATGCATTTTAATTCAAAATAAAAAATCCTTGAAATATTATTAATTTAATCCTTTTTTTCTCTCTCCTCTTTCCCCCTCTAAAGGACATATGTATTTTAGTCCGTGCTTTGGGATCCTAAATCCATGGCTGACTAGAATTTCAGCATAATAATATTTTTTATTTCATACAGAATCCTACAGAAATCTTGAAACATTTTGTAAATATTCTGTTGAAAAACTGTCACTTCTGGGGCATGAAATATAGCATTTAGAAGCATCCAAAAATATCTTACAGCATTTCAGCAGCAGATATAAAGAATATTTGACCCGAGAGAAGAGTAGAGTTTGAGTTTATAAAAGGCTGATTACACAAAAAAATTGGCTAAATTTCCATGGGATTACACAGTTATTTGTTGGTTGATTGGGATTTTTTTTTTTTTTTGGTTGATTTGGTTTAGGATTATACAGAAAAGTTCAGGAAAATTTAGGAAAGTTCAGGAAAGGAAAGTTCAGGAAAGGAAAGTTCAGGAAAGGAAAGTTCAGGAAAGTTCATGGAAAGTTCAGGAAAGGAAAGTTCAGGAAAGGAAAAGAAAGGAAAATAGATTCTGAAAGTAGGAAACAAATATTAAAACATCAAATATGTTCAGATTGCTCCTTTTTTTTGTGATTATTATTTAAATATTTACATCTATATATTGCGTTTTTGAGTAAGGAATACAGTCAAATTGCAGGACTGGGTTCTGATGTGATACAAGCTAGCACACTTTCTTTGAAGTTGAATGAGCAATACTGTTTTGCAGAAAATCAGCAGCTGAAATTGTTTTGTTCAGGCTTGTTGCCTCCAGTTACGGAGAAAAACAGTTCATTTTAGGTATTAAAAACAGGAATTTGGGAACCCAATTAAAAGGTAAAAGTCTAACTACAGATAGTCAGATAAGGAAATAGGATTTATATTTAGTTTTAAAATCAAAGGAAACAAATATGTAGAAATATGTAGATATTTGTATCCATTCGACTTTTTTTGTTTGGTTGGGTTTTTTTTTTGTTGTTGTTCTCTAGCAACAATTTGTTCTTATCTCTGAGAGTACATGTGAGATTATACCTTGATTGTACAATGGTTACACTGTTGCACAACTGCTCCAGGGCATCCTGAGTATAACTGCTCAAAAAAGAAGTATCTCTTTTTATTTATTTGTTTATTATATTTCTTATTTGGAGACTTTTTTTTTGAAAGTCAGTATTTTAGTTTTTAGTGTTAGTGATTATTTTTAGCATTTAGTGAGTATTTTAGTATTTAGTGATAAATTTTTGAATGGCTGACTAAACAAAAAAATATACTTCTTTAATGAATTTGTATTTAATTTCTGAATAAAAATGTTTGTAAGTATTCTCAGAAATTAAAATAAAGTGTTGAAAAAATAACGATAAAATGATAAAAAATAATATCATAAAAGCCTATTTTTTTCCTTAAAGGGAATCCTTTTCTCTTCTCCTACTATGTTTCTAACTGCAACAGAAATGTGTTAATGTTTCCCAGTTAGATACCACCTTAAGACTCCACTTAGATATTACCTGTGCCTGACGATTAGTTCTGATCGATATTTCATGTTCTATAAATACACACTATTTTTAGATTTATTTTGCCGGTTTTCTGGCCTTTTATTTCCCCCCCATTCTTACCTACTTTTTCTCTGTGAAATGACAAACATCTCACAGAAATATTGCTGGGGGAAAGACTGCTCCACTGCCTCCTCCTCCTCCTCCTCCTCCTCCTGCTCCTCTGTTCTCACTGCCTCCCAGACACACAGCCTCTTGCCTTCTCTTCTTGCAAAGAGCATCCTGAACTCCAGAAACTGAGCTTTCCCTCGTGCCACGGAGGTCCTGACACTCAATCTGCATAGCTCTTATCTGTTCTGCACAGAAGGAGGGAGGGAGAGATGTAAGAGACTATTTGTTGCAGTTCAAAGTCGCGTTTCTTTTATGTGGTATTTTTCTCCCCCCTCCCCTTTTTTGGGGGATTTTTTCTTTTTCTTACATTCTCGTTCCCCCACCCCAAGATAAATAGCGGTAGAAAGGACAAGTGGTTTTGATTAGCATTTAAAAATGTTGTCAATTTTTAATGAAAGTGTAACCTCCAACCATCAACTTTGCACAAACCGGAGACAAGGTTGCAAAATGAATGCTAATATCCTTGGCAGGCTTTGGCTGGATTGCCCTTCTGTGAACTTCCCTTGTTGTTAATTTGTTATGTCAGCCCATATTAGCAGGTTTCGGAAGCCTAAACTGGCGAGAGTATCAGCCTTGAGGAGCCAGAGTACATAAGAGTTTGCTGTTAGTGATATTATGATGTAGTTACACACAAAGCTTTGAGGTCTGGGTCCTTCAGCACGGCACATCCCGCAGACCTGAATCTTGCCAGATGGTGTTTCCCCAAAGGGCCTCATCATTCAAGTGTAAAATGAGAGACCAGAAGTGGGGCTGGCAAAGGGAGGGGGTGGAGAAGCGCGCAGGTGAGATAATTCTACGTGACATGAGTGAGTTACATAAAGAAAATTCTTTCTTCCCTCTCTACAGGCGCACATGACTGGCTGCGTAAGCGCCTTAGATGCATTTCTAACGCTGCTGTGTAGAGGGAAAGAAGAATTTGAAAGAACTGGTGACATGGCTTTGTAGGTATTCATGAAGATGTTCCCTGAGCACAGAGGGAGGAAACTGTAAATACGGTGTGGGAAAATTTGAGCAGTGGAGCAGCAAAGGTTGTCAGTGCTGGCATTGAACTGAATATTCCATTATACATGGAATATTCTTTTTCTTTTTTCTTTTTTTTTTTTTTTTAATTGAGATCCATGTGAAAAATCACCGGGTAAATTGCTTTTTTCTGAATGAATCACCTTTCTACCTGCCTGGAGTCCTCCTAATATATGAAATAGTCAGGTAGCTTCACAGAAAATTCTATTTAAAATGAAGCAAACACAAATACTTTGCAATGTAGCACAAACTTCATCTTTCCTTTACCCATGGAATTATATTGGTTATTTAATAGTAAATGGGAGAAGTAAGAACAAATTTATTAAATAGTAGTGGGGAAAGTAAGAACAAAGTAGTGTGTATTCTATAAAATGAGCTATGGATGGGACTTTAGCTCTCTTGAAGATTATTCTGAACATGAAAATTATCAACTTAAATTCTACCTGAGCACACAGTTTATTACAGTGTTATCATTCTCATTTGTGTGACGTGTCTGCATTGTGTGTGTTTATACACAGAGCCCTTTTTTGTAAATAAGTGACCCTAACTCTGCAGAAATGCAGTCAGTGATGGTGTGCAGTACAGTGGCTGTTTCACTGTGCAGACCACTGCTGCCTGGAGAAGGAGAAGAGAATAATTCTGCATCTAACTGAAAGATGAAAGGCCCAATTCTGCAATCACAGAGGCCCATGAAGGCACTATCTAGGCCTCTGTTCCTTTTTCCTTGCCAAGAAAATGTTACACCTGCACTAGTTGAAAGCAGAGATCAGTATAATACAGACCAGATATCAAATGAAAGTAAGAAAATGGGACCATTTTGCAGTCTGAATGCATAGCCTGCAATATTCTCTATGCAGTGCTTGAAGGACAGAGCTACTCATAGTACCCAACATGTGGCTTGTGTCTGTAATCATATACACCCTGGTTATGGATGCTTGTGTACCTGTCTGGATGAAGCATGAATGCGTGACAGACTTTCACACATAAGAGGAAGGGAGAAAAAAAAGAAAAAAATTAAAAATAAAGGTCATGAAATTTGATCATCTCCATATTTAAGGTTACTCTAAGCAGTCTGCAAATAACAAGGTACTTTAATACCCTGCTTGCACTTTAGTCTCATTTAATATAAACCTATGAAAGATTATTCCTGAAGTCATTATCTTTAACTGTTGAGAGCATAGATCATGCCTAAGTGACTGAAGTGCCAGGAGAACTCTCAGTGGGATACCGCTGAAGATCTGATATATGTCTTTGGGTATCCATCGGAGCCAAATGACATGCAGAAGAAGAGCAACGATAAGTTTGAAGAATGGGATGTGTTCCACGGGCAGCCGGGATCGCGAGCCTACGGCGAGCTCGGGATGGCTGAACGACGCCGGGCGGAACGCGCTGATTGCGGAGCCGCGCTAATGGAATGCCACAGGTGACTCCTGCTGCCCATTAATCCTGTTGGCTTTGCAGATTGTCTCCAGGGGTGGGGGTGTGCTGCTGCCTTATGCATCTCTCTGCTCCTCCACTGGGAGCAGAGAGACCAGAGTGACTATGAGGGGTTGCTCATTTTGCCGTGGTCCTGTTTGAGTGGAAATTCCCTGAGACAGCTGACATGTAGGAAAAAGAATCCAGCCAAATCTGTCCAAAGTGACTGAAATCCAGAGAGCAGAAAAGTCACTAGCAACAGGACAGAAAATTCAGATTTGAATGATAGAAACTAGAAAGCCAGTAAGTTTGAGAGTAAGGACATAGAGAAAAGGGTGCTTATGAATGTGAAAGAGAGGTCTAACAAAATAAAGAGACATTTACTGCATAACTGGAGCTCTGAGAAAGCCTGTACTTTAAACCCAGAGAATCATGGCACAGTGGGTGTAATATCGTTCACCTGGGTCAAGGAGGGAGTTTGGTATCATTTTCAGGAACACCTAGTAGTCAACCTACATCTTTTATTGTGATGAAGCAAAAGACAGGAAACATCCATAGGTGTTTATTTGAGCAGACTGTGTTACACCACAGACACTCAGAGGTGCCTGATAAGAAAGGTTTCCTCCAGATTCTTTGAAAGATGTGAAACAAAACAAAATTAAATTCAATATGTGTATTATTCACAAGTTTGCTAAAGAATGAATTGGTTTTTTGACCCTTTACTCCTGCTGTAATAACTGGAAAAGGTGTTGAAGACCTCAGGTTCTGAATTCCGTGCTTGTCTCTTCAGAGACTTGCAACATAATTTAAAATGGTCACGACACTCTGTTTATCAGTTTGATTATCCCCAAAATACTTATAATGATGCTTAGATTCTTCAAGGAGTCTTGTGAATTGAAAAGGTCTTTGACATCTGGAAATGTAATATCCTGTCTCAATCCAACACATCGTCATACAATTACAGTTATTTTGCTCTCTTTATACTCCTTCGCCAGCATTTTTCTGACTTCTTTGGGTTATTTGGGGTTTTGGGTTTGGTTTTTTTTTTTTTTTTTTGCTTCATTTTTTTCGGTGGGTGGTTTGTGGGTGCTCTTTTTGTTTGGCTGTTGCTTGGTTGGTTGTTTAAATGAATATATGTGGCTCATTTGTATTTCCTCTAGTCACTCTTGATTAGAGACTGCTGAAATAATTGATAAAATATTGTCTGAATATATGGCTCTATTTTTTTTTTTACATTAATTATACATAAAATGACCCTTACTTTGGTAAACTTTTGAGTCTAACTATCTGTTGTATGCATCAAATGTGCAAACATTGGTTCTTTGGAAGAGAAAATAAAGGCTGACAAAGCCTCACCCTCTCTTACACTGCCTGTTCTTGACATGTATATGATGAACAGAATCATGGAATACCAGGTTGGAGGGGACTTGAAAGATCATTTTGGCCAGGCTTTCTTGGCAAAAGCATGACCTAGAGAAGATTGTCCACCTCCCTGTCCAGCTAAATCCTAAGAGTGCCTAATGTTGGGAAATCCACCACTTCCCTGAGGAAACTATTTCAAAGGCTGTTGGTTCTCATGTGAAAAGCCTCCCTCTTGTGTCCAGGTGGAATTTCCCTGGGATCAGTTGCACCTATTACCTCTCATATTTTCCATGTGGCTCCTTGCAAAATGGAGTCTCCATCTTCTCTGTAGTTACCCTTTAAAGGCTGAACATGGTGATGAGGGCTCCCCTAAACCTTCTTTTCCCAGGTGTCCCACCTTTTCCTGAGGTGGAAGGTAACCCAGCTCTCTGTTCATCTTTGTAACCCTTCTCTGGACCTCTCCAGTCTGCCCACATACTTTTTGTGTAGCAGAGGCTGAAACTGAATGCAGCATTCCAGGAGTGGCCTGGCAAGCACTGAATAGAGTGGGATAATGACTTTATCCCTGCTGGTGGTGCAGCTCAGCATCCTGACAGCTTTCCTTACTGCTGCAGCACTGTTCACTCTCACTGATCTTGTTCACCAGGACCTGCAGTCCCCTTGCCATAGAGCTGCTTCCCAGCCTGGGTTAGCCCAGTTTGTGCCACACCCAGGGATGATGTTTTCACATGTGCAAGACCTTGTTGAACAGTGTTGGGCCCCATATCAATCCCTGGGAGCCCCAGCTGTGGCAGGTTGCCATTTTAAAGGAGCAGTTTACCACCAGCCTCTGGGTGTAACCTTCTCTGCCACACGCAGACTCCTTGTGTTCACCGACACTCCAGTTGCTCCAGGAGGAATTTGTGGGAAACCACAAGGAGAAATCCTAGTACACAATGTCCACTGCTCACCCCACACCAGCTGAGCAGGTTATTTTGTTAGAGAGGACTATCAGGTTTGTCAAGCACACTTCTCAACGTCTCTGTAATTACAAATTTTCCTAGCTGAGATGCAGGATTAAGAACACAGAATCCCAGGGCATACTCTCCACTTAGTTATTTTCTTGCTGTGCATAGTCCAACAAATCACTTAATCTCTTTATACTTCATTTTAGCCATCTATAATTATTATTATTAAATAGGTATTAAAAATATCCAGAGCTGCTGATCCTGGTAAGGGTCCTGTTGTTTTAGGTAGTGTACAAAGATTTGGTGAGTGACTTCCTGAGGAGTTTGCTGGTTAAGAAACATGCAAAAGAAACGCCCAGGAGAGGGATGCTGTAATGCTATTTAGCTGTTTCAAGATTTTTAAATAGAGCAGGTTCTCTATAGATACAAAGCATTAATTTTCACACTGGAATGTATGTGCATTATGATAGATCCAGCATATCACATTGTTCATAAAACAGACACGCACACATGCACACATACTTCATCCTCCCCATGTTTTCTGAACATATTTCTACAATTGCATATAAATTTTCCCCTTGTTCTATAATGATATGACAGTAAATGAATTACCATAAATAAACCAGACACAGGGATTGGTGCATAAAGTTGTCCTAGCTTCATACAAGATCTGACCTTGGAACAAAGAATACTTTACATCCGTGATGATTCTATCTGCTGTTGATGAATCACAACTCCTGCTTATGTTTAATCACTGCTGACAGTAACAGCTGACAGCCAGTTAGGAAGGAAAAAGTCCTCAGCAACTAAATCCTTTTTCTACAGAAGAAAATAAAACTCTGTATATGACTGGCTTTGCATACAGACAGAGTGATTGGAAGGATGACATGCAGATTTTTATATACTAAATAAATGCTTTGCCTGCTTTCTGCCTTTATATGGACTCCATTTTTTTTGCTCCTTTTCACTCTTCATTATGATTTCAGTACTGTCTTTGGAGTTTTTTTGGTCAGCTATGTTATAATTTGTGCTCAAGCAAAACAATTGAAATTTATTTGCAAAATTTAATGAAAGAATTCTATTTTACTTTTCTGTTTGGAGAAAAGGTGGAATTTGTAAGGATATTTTTATTTTCAGATCTAATTAACTATATTGTTGATGGGAAGTTTTCAGAGCTGATGAAAGGAAGCTGTTAATATCAAAGGCTATTTTGTGTCTGATTTTTTAAATCATTATGTTCTTGTGCATTAATTTACTTCCATTACTGGCACGTGAAAATCAGTGGGACTGGGGGACTGAAGACTTTATTTTGTGTGAGCAACAACTAACACAGTTGGCTCTGTATTGAGAGATTGCATCTCTCAGCTGGAGAATTAAATTTCTTATGTCCAAGCTTTCTTTACATGTGCATTGTTTATGTGATGAGGGTAATTGTGGACTTACTGGCCTTGGCATTTACAATGTGGGGAAAAGAAAAATCTGCAGCATTTTTCATCACAAAAGCATCTAATAAAAAAGCACAAAGCAAAGGATAGGTGGTGTATCTCTCAGTTAGTTCATTTCTAGCAGAGAGATGGTAGAATTTGGTCTTCCCTGCAGAATATGAGGCTGAATAATGGAGTAAATGTGTGGTTAAAATATTTAATGCTTCTGGGAATCATAGTATGACTGCTCACCTCATTTTTTTTTCCCCCTCATGTGCAAGACAGACTGCAACTCTACAAAAACCTGATTAAATGAAGAAAAGTCACACAAATGACAGGCTATTCCTCTTTGTTCCATGCTTTTTGTCCTTAAATACACTCCTGGCTATGTTGAGTACCATGCTACCATCAGACACTCGAGGGGTCTTTGGAGCAGAGCTGCCACATGCACAGCTAGGTCAGTATAAAAAGGGCTACGTGTTCTCTAAATAGGTGGTCAGGCAAGAACAAATAATTATTATTCTGGCACAGGAAATAGTAAAGGAGTCCTATTTACACCAAGATTCAGAAATACAAGTGGTTTTGAAAAGAAATGACCAGGCAGTGTGGATACACAGGGGAAGTCCAAGATGAAACAAAATTTTTTTGGGGGATGTTTAGAAGACAGAGTGAAGCAGTAATACTGATTTCTGTGCTTAGCCCTATGCAGTTGATTAAAAAAAAAAAAAGGCTTAAAATAAGTTCCTAGTAATGATTTTAAAATTGCATTATTAACTTTTAAAGAAGAAGCACAGGAAGTTTTGTGATCGTATCTCATAAACTGACATATGGAAAAGATTATAACAGAAGACATCCCTTTATTAAAGATGGTAAACTACATAAATATTCTTAAAACTGTAAGTTGCATAAAAAAGAAAAAAAGCTTAAAATACATAAAATGCATATTTCTTAATTTAGAACTTGTGAGTAACATTTTATTGGATCAATTTGAGCTAAATCTATTTTTCAAAATGGACTTAAAATAGGAAGTAGTTGGTGAAATTCAATGGCTTCTTCATGAAGATGAAGAAAGTTGTTCCAAATTACCTTAGGTCTGCTAACTTGGAAACAATTCTATTTTCTATAAACAAGCATATCATCAGCAAGCTTGAGTTGCATTTATTTTTTGGTAGGCTTATGGTGCTAATTTTGTAGTCTTTTATATATATCTGTTAAGCTACAAATGAAAAACATTGTACAGAATTGGGATCACTTTTGTCCAGCTTACTTCCAGTTGTTTTTGTTGTGGGTTTTTTGTTTGCTTGTTTGTGGTTTTGGGTTTTTTTGGTTTTTTTTTTTTTTTTTAATTATTGTTGCGGGGTTTTTTTGGTGTGGTTTTTTTTCGTGGTTTTTTTTTTGTTTGTTTGTTTGTTTGTTTTGTTTTGTTTTTCTTTTTGTTTTCTGACATCTTAAATATATTCTGAATCAGGTGAACTTTTTTTTCCAGATGTTTCAGAGGGGTATATCAAGACTGACAAAGGGTACTTAAGTTATTCTTGTTGGAGATTAGCTTTTCTTAGCAGCAAATATAAAAAGGCATCTCCTAGGAATGGACATAATGTAATGCAGATACCATGGATGGATATTTGTGTACAGGTGTAAGATGTTCTTTGATATTAGACATGGAAAGAATATTTGCAGCTGTTACCAAGAAATCCAGACCACTGGGGGAAGTACCTGAGATAATTGTGTGTTTAGGAAAACAAGAGTAATAAAGAAAAGCTGATAAACATTGTCTATTTGGTTTCTTAAGTAAAATGCAAGGTGGATAGGAGTACTAAAAAATATCAATTTTTTCCCCCTTCCATTACTTATTAGAACTTATCTCCATCTTCTGCCACATTTGGAGTCAGATCATTAAATGACTTTACCTTAGGCAGTGTTTATACGTCTGAACATTGGAAAATGTGATACCACTGATTTCAGATGAAGGTCAATTATACCTTACAATGAGAGTAATGCACTGAAGAAAACTGAATTTGTTGTATATTTGCAGACAGGTTATTCATAGGAAATGTATCTAAACATAAATATTAATCCATTTTGTACTCCTGCTTAGCTAAACAAAATGGAAGGAAGACAGGCAAGACAAATGGAACGAAGGAAGGAAGTGCAGAAAGAAGGAGAGAAAGAAAGATAGAAAGAAAGAAAGAAAGAAAGAAAGAAAGAAAGAAAGAAAGAAAGAAAGAAAGAAAGAAAGAAAGAAAGAAAGAAAGAAGGAGAGAAAGAAAGAAAAAGAAAAAGAAAAAGAAAAAGAAAAAGAAAAAGAAAAAGAAAAAGAAAAAGAAAAAGAAAAAGAAAAAAAAAGAAAAAGAAAAAGAAAAAGAAAAAGAAAAAGAAAAAGAAAAAGAAAAAGAAAAAGAAAAAGAAAAAGAAAAAGAAAAAAATATTCAATTATTCCTGTGAGACTTTAAAGCAAGGCTGAGTCTCTCTGTGCTTTAGTACATTACTTCTCATAATTTTACCCAAAATGATATCCTGAAAAAATTATTCTTATTAATGTTCTCTTCATTTCTGCAGGGGGCATAAAAATAACTGATGAGTATGAGAATATAAACCGTATGGTTAGTGAGGCAGAGGTGATAATTAGAACATGCTGTACTACGCAGTAAACAAAGCTATTATGAACGATAGAGTTCTTTACAGAGTATTTAAAAGGGGGATGGAAATAATATACTTTCCCCTGACTAGCTTAAAAGCTCTGTCTGTAAATACCATGAAAAACAATAAAAAGAAGGAAGAAGGGGATTTGGAGTTAATCACTCAAAGTGTTGGTTTCCAGTTAAAAACAACTGCAAATATTATCAATACTGATTTGATTTCACACTAATTTATGTATAGCATATTATTTGCGTCTCATTAGTCATAGGTTTGGACAGGATAAATCATGTTGCAATTGCAAATGCAAGGTTGTGGAAGGAAAATACTACAGAGTTATTTTGCCAGTAGGATTGTCTGATTGCCATTTTACAAGTTTTCTGTTTTCAATGTCAAAGATATACTTTCTAAAGGCAAGTCAAGTTCATTGTGTACAAGGGGTAAATCCAACCTGGAATTTAACATTTCAAGTTTTTTTAAGGCCACAAAATTTTTCTCTGATTGTGAAGGCTACATGGTTATTGGGTATTGAGATTACTACCACCAAAAGTAATCTCCAGTGTAACCACATTGCAATACCTTAGCATAGCTCTGATGTCCTTATCAGTACACAATTATAAAATAGCTTATATGAAATCAAAGAGCCCATTCTGGAGTAAAAGTACATATCCCAAAAAAGTAAACATGGGGGCTCTACAATATCTTGAAATATGCCTTAGACCAATATACTGGTCTAAATATTTTCTATTGACCAATATAAAACCAAATCAACCCCCAAACAGAATATAATTAACCAAACAGTAATATCCTAAATTACATATGCTTGTCTTACCTATTTGAGATCTGTCCCAACTTTTTTTTTTTTAATTTCTTCTTCTTTTTTCTTGAAGAAAAATTCTATATTCAAAAACATGAGTCAAAGTGATTAAAGACCAGTAAGCATGAGCTTAAAAGTCAAGCTGATCCTACTGTTGCAATAACAGAGATGAATTTTTTGGATGAAACACAGAGGATGAGTGCAAACACACTACTGTGCTACACCATTTCTGCAAGAGAAAACTCTGAGCCTCTGGAGTCACGATTTGAGAAAGGAGACATTGGTGCTTTTTACTTACCTGCTATACCTGTGGTAATGTGTGCACAGCCTTGCTGCTCCTGCATGGGGCAGTGAATGCATGGATTCCCACATACAGCTGAATGTATTACTAAGTGGGATGCAGATGAAAAGTACAAAACCCCACCCAAGGAATTCTTCTCTCCCATTATTTCCAGGAAACATTGGTTTTCAAGAACATGTAAAAATCCCCACAAACTGAGAGATGTTTCTACCCTGTAGTGCATAGTTAAAGTAAAAACCTTAAAATTTTACTACAGGTATATTACATTTGTTGTCTTTATTAGTATTCAACTAAATGTTATAAACCAGTGAAGAAGTATTTTGAACAGTATTCCCAGAAGAATCTTTCATTCCTAATGCCTTCACTTTTTCCGCTATGTTCTGATTTGCTATTTCCTTTAGCCTTTCTCCAATTTTTTTTTTTTTTTTTCCTTTTCATCTCTCAGGTTTTCCTTTGAGACTGTGAACTAAATAACCTTACATAAGCAGACCCATGGCAGCAGTAAGATGAAGAGAGCTACCCAAAAGTTAATACACATATTTCTGACCAAAAGTGACCACTTGAAAGAGAGAGGAAAATGGAACTTGTATTTCTGAAATCCTAACAGACTTTCTTTAGGGTTACAGGGGACTTCTACCCTTCACTCAGGATTTAGAGCCACAACCCACACCTAAAAGTATGTTCTTCATAAATGAAAGGTGAGTGAAGTAGATACATGGCCTGCAGGGAAGCTCTAAGAAGATCAAAAGACTAGGAGACTGAAATATACGTCGTTCCTCCTGCAAGCATTCAAGCCAATCTTAATAAATACAAATTAGCCCAAACACCAGTTCTGTGTATTTCTTTGAGGGGAAAAAAACTCACTCAGAAGACTGGGCTTTAAATACAGGAAGAAAAATATCTGGCTTCAATTACCCCTTCATGATCTTAACAACTTTTTTTTCATTTTGTATGAAATACTGGTGGTTGCTGTATGAATGACCTTCATGGCTTTAAAAGAACATTCCCATAAAATACTCAGCCCACATATTCCTGACAGAGACTCAGAGTGTTCTTGAAACATATCCATAAGACAGACCTGTAAGCACTATGTGGTGGGAAGCAAGGTGTTCTTTTACAACCCAGCAGTGGGAGGGGAAGGATGGTTTTACCTGTTTGGCTTAAGGTCTTGAATTCATGTGCCTTCTTTCCTGGGAGATAATTCTGACTATTGTGTTATTGGGTATTCTTGGGTACATATTCTTAGAGTCTCTTTCTTGAAGTTATTCCACTTTGCAAGATAAAATGAAATATTCATCAGGCCAGACAGAAAGAATGAATAAGCAAGATTCTTTTGTCTGTTGGGTTGGGTAGTCATGTGGGAGATGAACACATGGGTTCTGGTCCCTGCTCCAATAAATACTTAATACATATCAATGTATAACTCTGGGAGCAAGTCCTTCACACAAGACAGGCAGAGACACGCATGTTTTGTAAATCTCAGGAGGATTTAAACATAAAATAGATATCTCACTCTGTCAAGACCAGAGTTCTTGGCATGCTCAGAGCAGAACTTTAGGTACCAAGGGAACTTCTCTGTCAGAAATACTCATGAGTTTGCAGTGCAGCAGCTTTGAAAATCTGAACTTTAAAAGTGAGAATCTGAGGGATTTAGTGGACTTAATTCTAGGTGTTTTCATTTTTCTTCCATTTTTATTAAATACATTTTCTCATAAGACATAAAATTTTGTGTTGGATTGAAGAGTTGAACTTTCAGCTATTGAGCAGAACCATGGTGGAATACATGACCACCTTCCCCACTTAGGTGTCCAGAGCATGTAGCTGTAAGGAGGAAAAATTTCATTTCTACATTATGACAGGCAGTTTCCCCTTTTCCACTGTCTAGGAAGTTCCCATTACAGCCAGAGATGGAACCTGCCCACACAGCTGAATGTCCAGGGCTTTGCTGCTGTAGCTACAGCCATGTACCCGTGAGATGATGGCCAATTGCCTCTCTGTTTGCAGGAGATATTTGATGGTTTTGCTACCTAACATCACAGAAGGTCAGCAGGGAGATGGATGGTGATAAACTAACAAGCAAAATTGTTCTAACAAAGCATCTGTGAGCAACTGCTTGATCAAAATGACAGACATCAATCAGAATAATAACTTCAAATATGAGATTTTCAATTAGCGAGGGAACATAAATAAATGCGTCTGGAAAATAAGCATAAGGGATTTGGGAAGGAGACAGCACATACATAACAAAAGAAGGAGAGAGAGGCAGCAGGAAGAGAAACGGACTGATATACACAAAGATATGTGCACAGAAGCAGACTTTCAAACAGGTCTGCTGGGAGACACACAGATAAACAGAAGTATTACAAATATTGTCTCTGGCTAGCGCACAGGACATTCTTACCAGAGTTTTGCAAAGATCTTAAACTGCACTTTGCATTTAAAGGTAGCAATAATAAAAAAAAAAAAAATACACCTTCTGCATATGCACCTTTGCCTTCCAAAATTTTCTGTAACACAAAAGTGTTTATAGGACATATTTGGCACTGGCAAGGCTGCACCTTGAATATGGTCTTCAATTTTGGGCCCCTCATGGCAAGAAAGACACGGGGGGGGACCTTGTGGCTCTGCACAACTTCCTGACAGGAAGGGACAGCCAGAGGCAGTGGGGCTCTGCTCCCAGGGAACAGGGACAGCCCAAGAGGAAAGAACCTCCAGCTGTGCCAGAGCAGGTTCAGGTTGGATTATAAGAAATATTTTTTTTCACTGAGAGGGTGGACAGGCTCTGTAACCCATGGAGTTATTGGAATCGTCATCCCCAGAAGCATTCAAAAAACCAAATGCAGCACCTGAGAATATTGCTAAATGGTAAATTCATGATGCAGGGTTAATGGTTGGACTTGATCTTAGAACCCTTTTCCTGCCTTAATGACTCCATGATTCTATATGCTTAGCAGAAGGGTAATCACAGCAATGAGCATATTCAGACTGAGTGCCTCTTTTGTCATTTACTTACCTCTGAGGTTGTCATTTGCACTAGTGCAAAATGCAGCCTGATCAAAATGACAACATTTTACTTCTGATTTGCACAGGATGATGGGCAAAGAGGTCTCAAGCTGCATAGCTCCAAGAAAAAAAAAAAAAAAAAAAAAACAAAACAAAAGAAAAAAAGACCACCTCCATCTCAGGAAAATCTTGATGTGCAGGTCGTTGAAAGGTGCAGCACATGTCAGGGAAGTTATGTAATGTACAGATGTGGTCCTTGTGCTCCCATCAGAGCTAATGCAATTGGGCTGGATACTAAGATAGGTGAGCTTTTGGTATAATATGCCATGGTCACTCTAATTCCTGTGGAGAAACTCTGAACTAGTGTGTGGGCCTCAAGGATGCTGGTGAATAAAACATGGCCTCCTCCAAAACTCTTTACCATGACCTTGCTTTTTATGTTTCATAAGTTTACAAAAGCTGAGTTCTCTGAAATGTACCAATATATTTAGGGATGATTATAAAAGAGGTGAAATTCAAATGCTTGGGAAAGAATACAGGAGAAAATTAGGTTTCTAGTTCCTGCTGAAAAAACATACTAGACAAAAACACCCAAAACAAAAAAATCCCTCCACAAAAAAACTCACATAAGGACTCATTTAACAAGTTTCCTTGTATGATTCAAGCCCTGAGTGTTCATGTTCTAGCAGTAGCATATTTAAAATATCATTGTGGAGAGGTGGGTGGGAAGGGAAAGGATCACTGTCATCTATTGTCAGGTTTTCAGAGAGAGATTTCTTTGTGAAAGTGATACTTATTTCAGAAACAACAACATTGGTGTCCTGATTCAGACAAGGACACTCGTTATTATCAATGTCTTAAGACAAAGATACATGAAACTTTTGATAGGTTAGGTGAAGAAGGAGTTCCTGTGTCTCATTCAGGGTTTGAATAGCCTTTAATTTACAAAAGAAATTCTGATGGAGGTAGATTTAGACCACACATGTGTTACAGGTGACTCTATATGCAAAATTTTATGTCATAAGCATCACTGAATACCAGTGCATTAATAAAGGGCTTGGAAAACTAAAATATTCTGATGTTCCAGGCCATCTGCAAAGTGAAGTACACTGGAAAGTGGTGGGGAAAATGAGAATATCTGCTCCTTGCATTTTGTCTTATGTCTTCTAAACAATCATTTCTGCAGATTTAGCAGACTGAATAGAGACAAATCCAAATCCAAGAATAAGGGACCTTGGAAAGTCAAGGGGAGGTAAAGATATAAGGTCTGACAGCTGAGGGATACATCCAGGAAAAGAAAAAAAGAGAGAAAGAA
>VWZP01002209.1:239019-394900 GCA_013396995.1 Dicaeum eximium | reverse complement strand
GGACTGAATTAGCCTGGGAAGTCCCTCAGTAAGGTCACAGGGCTGTGGCCAGTCATGAACAGCCCTCCAGGGTTGCTGGAAGATCACTTGTCCTTAATGCCTGCAGCTGCTGCTTCCTTAGCTCCCAGGTGCCAGCACCTTGCTACAGCTGCCGGTTCTCTCTTGCCAGCTGTGTTGTCCAGCCCCCTGCATCCTCCCAGGCTGCTCAGCCTTCCTCAGCCCTGTGGCCACACTGATTTGTGCCCTTCAGCACCAGCTCTCTGTCACAATGCTGGACCTTATGGAGATGTCTTAAATCCAGGCAGAGCAAGCAAACACTGTTTAACCTGTAGCTGTGCACCTCTGTTGTGGCACATAGAAGTCACGGAATCAACTAGGTCCAGGGAATATGTCTAGGACACATCCTTGTCACCAGATGTGTTTTATTGGCTGCATTTTTTTGCCTTTTTTTTTTTTTAATGCAAAACAAATTATTTAAATTATTTCCAAAGTAAAGTAATTTTTCCAGGGGATTTTTACTTCCTCTTGAGGACTGTTTCTTTGTTATTCTATGACTGACTAGCATAGAGAATGGTTGGCCACTATAGTTCTTATCCTAGGGTTGTGTTGATTTCAGCATTTATGGAAAAGAAGGTGCTTTTATTTAGGTTTTGGTGAGACTATTTAATCAAAACTTCTTTTTTAGACAGTATGCCTGTAAATGCGTGGACTGTGAAATGTATTTAAATTTGGAGCTTAACTGCAGCCATTAATCTTGTCACATGGAAAAAACCTTGAGGAAATGGAGTTACACCTTCATGATCTGTGCCTAAATAGTATTGAGTAATCATTCTAACAGTTTCAAAACTCCTAAAAGCTTTGTAAAAAACTGTTGAACATGGGGATAAAAAACAAATCTGTGCAATGAAAAGCAAATATAACTGAATAATAAATATATTTAGAGTTTTACTTTTTGATACATGCAAGATTGTTGTT
Organism: Dicaeum eximium; assembly: GCA_013396995.1. NCBI lineage: Eukaryota > Metazoa > Chordata > Aves > Passeriformes > Dicaeidae > Dicaeum > Dicaeum eximium. Next base: position 393,925 of record VWZP01002209.1, on the reverse strand, counting down.
TTATTATTGAGTTGTTGAAATGACTGAAAGTTAATCAAGGAGTGTCACCTACTGTCTCTTTTGCCTTCATGAAGCTGTGGCCTTACATTAGTGGGTGGGTTGTACACAGTGCTATGCAGGTGGCCCTGTCTTTTTACATCTTTCCCAGTTGCCCTTGATGCCACAAAGGGGTGGCTTTTTCACACTGTTCTGGATTGCTGTGTGTGTTGCCCTGAGTAAACTCAGTCCTGCTGGAGGTACATTCTGTGTGGTGAGGTGTTTGCTGCTGTCTTGCAGTCCCGGCTCTTCTCTTGTGCAGTACACTCTGACCAGTGCTCTTTTAGATATTCCACATGAGGAGGGTTTAATGTGTTATTACCAAATTTACTTACTTGAAGACGGGATTTTGATTTGGCAGACTGAAGCAGCATGGGCAAAGCACAATATAGCAGCTGCAACCTCCAGCTAGATCACAGTACAAGCAAAATTCCCATTATGCTTACTGTCATGATGCTGGGTATCTCCAAACATTGGGGAAAAATGTTTGGGCTGAAGCCAGCTCAAGTCTGTAGCTGTCTTTAAAGCTCATCTTGTTGATCTACTACACCTTTGGGCATTGAAATGTTCATGGCTACATTTGAGATGTAATTTTAAATGTTTTTTGTAGCATATTTTAGGCCAGTGTAAGGAGAAAAAATGGTGGAAATTCCTGGAGGAAGACTGTGCTGGGAACTTTGTGCATCTGCCATGTCATCAGGACACTGTGACCTCCTGGCCTCCTGGTGTTGTAAGGAACCTTGTGCTGCTGAGAGTGTGTGGGCAGGCACTGTGTCCCTCCTCGGGGCTGGTACAGTCTCACTGCTCTGAGCAAAGCCTAGAAAAAGGCAGCAGCAGGCAGATTAGCGTGGGAGGCAGAGGAAGAGCCTGCAGCGCCTCTGCAACTCTGGTGTTATGGCTGCTTAACCTCAAAGAGAGAATAAAACACAGCCCTGCAGTGTTAGCTTGCCTGCTGGATTTAGAGCCACAACACTTCACATCTTCACCCTCTACTCCAGGCCAGCTGCCAACTGCAGAATAAAACCTAGACAGTAGTTGTCATTCTCATTTTAATTCTCATCTTGGAAGGCTGTACCCTTGGTGTACTCAAGGAGCTGCAAGCGGAGGAGAACATGGAGGTGATGTCCCCTCATTTGCCCTGCAGTAGGAAGCAGCGGATCACCCTTTTTGTCTTGGGCTGGGTAGCATCCATCCCTAGCACAGGATGGCTGCAAGCTGCAGTGGGACACTGAAGTGAAGTCGCAGTATCAGGAATTGCCTCTTGGACATGCTGCAGCACCATTCCAGAGCAGGATGTCTGAGCTTGGGCTGGAGCCACTGCAGTCTGTCTACAGCTTGTCTGTGCTGGGGAGCCCTGGACTGGATTTGGCACTCCTCACATGGCCCCACCCACAGTGAGGGTAGAGGAAGGATAAATTCCCCTGAGCTGCTCTTAATGCACTTCTAAATACAGCTGAGGATAGCGTTGGTAATTTTTGCAGGAAGCCAGTGTTGCTGGCTCAAACTCAGCTTACTGTCCAGCAGGATCCCACAGAACTTCTCTGCAAAGCTGCTTTGTCAGCTTCACAAGTCCCCAGCATGTGCCAGTGCATGGAGCTACTCCTCACCTGCAGGATGGTGCAATTGCCCTTGCTCTGGTTCATCATAGCCCTCCCTGCCCAGCTCTGCATTTCTCTGTTGAGGTTCCCCCAAAGTGCAGCACAACTGTCTGCTGCACTTTTCACTCCTTCCACTTTTATATGCTCTCTAAACTTGCTTGAGTCTGCACTGTCCCATCCTGCAGGTCACTAAGGGAGAGGCTCAACAGCTTTGGATTTGTTTTGTAAACAGTTTTTGGTTTTCTGCTCAGAAATCCAGGCTGACTACTCCTGAGCACCTTCTGATTCTTCATGCCTTTAGAAAGGCTCTCCAGGAGGATTTCCTCCAACATCTTCCTGAGGATTGTATGCGGCTATAGTTCATTTGTCTTCTTCCTTACGTGGTTAGAAGGCAGGGCTGGGAGTTAGCAATTTGCAACTTTTCCCACTCATCTGCACCTTTCAAAGAACACTGAGAGTGGCCTTGCAATGCCACTGGCCTTCACCTGCCTCAGCACACTTGGGTCAAACCCATCTGGCTCCACAAACTTGTGTACACACAGGGTGTTGAAGCCTACCTTAACCTGGTCCTCCCTATTTTGAGCCTCTCTAGTCTGGTATACAGCAGGTATCTGCTTATCTACCTCAACAATATCCATTTTCCTCTGCCAGCTTTCCCTCTCCTTGGAATCTGGTTATGTTCTTCAGAATCTCATCATGGCTGCTGTGTTCGTGGGAATCAGAAGTCTGCTGTGAGCAGCAGCTGTGCAGACAGTGGTTCATGCACAGTTTCTGCCGAGTCCTTTTTGGGCACAGTGGAGAAAACCACTTGGGTGTCTGTGCTCTTCAGCAGCGCCCCTCAGGCCTGCTAGTTACACTTGATAATTCTCAGGTCACCCCTGCTGGTGTCTTTGGTACACACGTGAAAAGGCACCACTGTATAGCACAAAGCTAAATATGCCTTGGTAGCCTCTGCACAACATTCTCAACAAAAGCTCCACACAAGCAGCAAACCTCCCTAAATGATGAATTTGATCAGCAGATATGGGGCTTCTGACCCCTGTAGTGGACAGCAGTGTCCTCTGTCACTTGTCACTTCCTTCCCGTTGTTTTAAGTGGCTCACATGCACCTAGGAAACCCCTTTCTGGTGGTCCTGACAAGGCTGGGACTGAGATGACATGGTTAGAGCTACCACACTTAAAATTCTGCACCTCTGAGCTACTGGCAATTGCTGCTTCTGTCAGCAAAGTACTCTATCCTGAGTAAGATCTTTGTGCAGAATTAGAGGAAAAAAGTTTATGAGTTTAATTTTCTGTGTCACAACATGGCAAACATTATGCCCAGTTCTCTCCAAATCCTTATTTGTGAAAAAATTATGCACAATAATCTGTTAAAGCAAGTTTTTAAAATGGATGCATACATAAATGAAGATTGTTTCCTCCTCTGATTTTCTCTCCTCTTGTTTTAGCATGTTTTATCTTCAGAAGAAATTTGCACATGCAATAACTCTGATCCAAACATAAACACCCCTGAGGATTCTCAGAGGAAGGGGCTTAATAGCAGAAAGAGTTATCTGTGTTTTTTGTCTTTCTCAGTGTTTAGCCATGAGATATGGATAGCATATGTGAGGGGCATTAGAAGTGGATAGAGGCAGCATAATTTTATTTACTTTAACAGTAGAGAGCTTGGGCCTTCATCTGCTTTGAATGTTGCCTCATGTTCTTCCCTCTATTAGAGTGAGTGACTGGGCTTCTGATGACAAACCTCTTCTGCTTTGTGTTGGATTTGATGCTTTATATTTTCACCATCTTGACTCATGTGGGTATATTTGATGAGATCGTGCAAGGTCTATGGGAAAATAGACCCATCAGTACCCTACCTCAGCTTCAGGTCTGTGTGTTTTACATGCCAAAGTTAAATCTTTGCACTGATGCCATATTTCGGCAGGACTTGACGTGAACAAATTTGAGCAAGGAACAAAAAATTCTGGTGAGTAAACCTGAGGAGTAGTCTGTAGGGTAGAATCACCTAAAAGTGAAGGTAATGTGTTTTGAATCAAACCTTATTTCTACTGATAGTCTTTACAGAACACATCAGCTTCTTTGACGTAATGCAACCTGAAAAGCTTAATTTCTAGGTCAGATACAGTGTATCTGATCGTGATGCAAAATGTTTAGGTACATCTTTTTTTCCAGGGCCTGGGACTATGGATTCTTCAATTTTCACAAAGATGTTCCTACAGAATTTTTTGCATGAGAGTTTACCTGAGCCTTTTACAAAAAGTATGTTTAATACGTCCATTGTGATTTGCGAGGCAGCTTCTTTGGGAAGATTTAAATGAAATTCTGCTCAAGAACTGTTTTCATGAACAAGGATGCAAGACACTTTGTCCCAACTGGAAAAGTAGTAGAAGTACCAGCACTTACAGCAAGGTGCAAAATAAGGAACTGGTTTTACGTTCTATTGCTGCTGAAAGTGGTTGAAAATAGATTCAAGGGAGGGATTGTAAGTGTTTTCCTAAGGCTCAGACACTCTAAATTGAAGTGTGTCACCCATTTTTCTACAGCCATAAATTTTGTCTGCTCATAAACCCACAATTGCTTTTGCTGATGGTAAAGTTAATAGTGCAATCCTTCTCAAGCCAAATACATGTTTAGGGAAGGGAGGCACACTGAAAAAGTGAGGGGCAGAGAGAATGCTTGCCTTTTGTCAGAGAGGAGTGGTGAAAAGGGATATAGTTGCCATATCACAGAATATTTTGAGGTGAAAGGGACCCACAAGGATCTTTGAGTCCAGCTCTTAAGTGTATGGCCCATCTGGGGACCTTGTTTTTAGGGCCACAGAAGTGGATCATAGCAGTTCATACTCAGCTTCTTACAGTGCTTTTGTCCTTGACTCTTATGCCTAGAGGGTTGTAGCAATTCTTTAGGAAGCTTTGCAAGCCTCTGGAAGTGAAAAAAAAAGGCTTGAAAAAGATTTTTTTTGCATCATTGTAAGGACACAATGAAAATCAGATGCAGTCAATGGAAGTGCCAATCATACAGAAAGAAGAAAGCTTAGTTTTAGTTCAAATGATCACTGGAAGGGAGCACTGTGTTCATGGTTCATGAAAGCATGGTTCATTTTATAGTGATGGAACAGGCGTCTGAGATCCCTTCACAAAAAGAACATACAAATAAACACCTGGCTGAAAACCTGTGCTTCCCTCCCCACTGGAAGGCAAATGTAGCAGAAATGTTTGGCTATTCATTTGTATTCAATACCAGAAAGGAGCAGGTCAGTATACCACATACTAAACCCTTTCAGCTACCTAAAGATGACCATGTTGCTATAGAAGATGTTCCTTTCACAGGACCATTTTAGCCTCAGGCTCCTTTGTATGTGTGGAGAGGAGTTTTTATTACTTATGGCAAAAGCAAGCATTGGATTACTAATTTTGGGAGTATGTGGCTCTTGGAACAGTATCTTTTAGACATCAGACAAGAAAGGTCACTACCCAGTTCCCTGGTAAAGTTCACTGTGTTTTTTTTGCGGTCAAATGTTAAACCAATTGAGCACTGAAGAAATGGAAAGTAAGCGTGTGGGTCTTTTCTGCCTGTCTTACTGGAGTATGCCCAGGCTCTGGGCAAGTTTTCTAATCCAGTGAGACCACTCAAAATTCACAGAGTGCTGAGTGAAATTTCCTGATGGTTAAGACAGACTGATCTTCTGTATTAGACCTCTAGAGCTGGACTTGGGAATTAGAGTTTTCACTCTCCCCACCTCCATGATAACCTCTGCAGAGTCCCACCCCTTTCAGGGGGGCTCTTGTTTCAGAGAGGGGATGCTTTAACAACTTCTGTTCAGGGATATTTTGGTCAAGAGTAACAGTTGCCATGGTTCAAATACAGGCCCTGTCCTGCAGAATCCATCAGGTTTTTCCCAGACTCTCCTTGCCAGACAACACAAGAGTCATGGAGGTCTCTGAAGCAAGGCTTCTTGTGTGAGCTTCCTTGAAAGCGTTGTTCCAGAAGAGAGTTTGGTACCCTTTGTTCACAAGATTGACTCTGTACCTGCCATTTGTCTCCAGCTGCAGGTGACCCAGAGTGTTTCAGCTCTTCCATACCGGTTTTTTGCTGTACTGGACTGCTTTTCACACAAAAACCCTTGTGAGAGAACAAAAGTTAGTTTTAGGTGCTAGTGCCCCTTCACAGATTTGCTCCCTAATGCTTTGTTCAAGGTGGGGATGACAATTGGTGTCTTTGAGGGCACGTTTTGTTCTGTGAATCTGGGGCCTTGAGGTTTTTCTGCCTTACTTCCTCTATCCACTGTCTCTCTTCCTTCAATGGGTGGTTACTTTTTAAAATTTAATATGTAGCTGATCTTTGGTTATATAATTGATGCTCCGGTCCAAAAGCACAAGACCTTGAATTAAGCACTTGTTTAAAATAAATTCCTCCTTCCAGATCAGTGATTTGTACCACTTTTTAAAGACCCTGAGAGTTTGGGAATCAATGCATTCCAGAGAGTTTATGTTTCACTATCAAAATGGTGACAGATCCTTACTTACATCTGTTGCAGCTATCAGTGCCTTCAGCTGAAATCGAATGCAAAGCCCTGCAATCCAATACTGCATTGATTTCTACACCTCTCTGTCTTTATGCGCTTGACTTCATTGTGTATAGACTTCAGGGCTTTTCATTTTATTGTAAGGTTGTTCAATTAGGGAAGAAAACCCACACCTTCAGTAAACATTAACCGGAATTGCGTTCTGCAGAGATTTCTCTGCCCTGAATGTAGCATTACCTCAGCCCAGAAGAGGGAACTATTGTTTCACATATTGTAAGTCCCAGCAAATAGTTTAGAGCATATTCTAATGTGAAGATGAAAAGATGAAAATGGTCTTCTCTAGCACCAATAAACAATGAGGTGTGAAAATTGAGATATTTAGGGACTTTAACAAAACAACAAAATGTCAGAGCATACAACTGTCATCTATCTTTGCTTTTAGAGTATACTTAAAATGGTGATTTATATAGAAATGTAGAAGTATAATTGAACTGTTTACTATAGAATAGGAGCTACCTGAGATCACACTCATTTTCTGAGAGGTGAAATAAATTATATTAATTGAGTTATTTTGGTAATGTACTTGGGTTTAATTTGATTTTATGTTAAGTGCATGAGCCTTTCTGGGGAACAATAAATGCCCTATTAAAAAAATGGATTTCTTCATTTGCAGCTTTCTGCTATAAGCCATCACCAGAAATCAGAAAGGAGGAGTGTTTTCCTTCCCACAATAATTTACTTAAGTGAATACTCTGGCACTTCAAAATTAGATGTTGTAAATGCCTCAGTTTCTTTAAGAATCTCTTATTGAGAGTAATTCTATAGTTATAGTTGTATTATTCAGTTCTTGTAAGTACATGCTGATGTAATTTAACAGCCAATGCCCTTGTAGCTAATGTTTGTCTTTGGAGAAGGGGCTTCTTTCTTACATCTGCCCAGCGATGATGGTATGTTTAAGTTGTTAACTATATTGTTTTTAGCCTATATGCTTGACATTAAATAAAACATTTGTACCCCGACATATTGTACATGTTCTTGTTATCGTGCATAAAGTCATGCAAACAAGCATCAAGTGACAAGGGAAGGCACAACACGAAGTCACTGAACTACTGTCAACCTGTTTGGATCCAAGACTGGACATATAATTTAGGACTGAGAATGCAGGAGAGTCGTACCTTGATGTTGTCACAACACGTGTGGGTGTGGCCTCCCTAATTCTAGTACTAGTACTAGTACTAGTGCATGGAAGCAGGTCTGCAGAACTGTGAGCACTGATGCTACCATCTGTGGTGAGGTTTGAATAGAAAGTGCAGGGCTACCATGAGCTGCCAATTAATGGTTTGTCAGCCAAACCACAGCACTATTCCCACTGCTAGTGCTAAATAGCAAGGGAGTGTATGCAGACCGATAAAATCAGCCCTGTGGCTTTGTCTTAGTCCTGCTGATGTGTTCCCTAATGCTGGCAGCTATTTTTATATTGCTTTCTCTGCTCCCTTACATAGCCATCATTGGTTCATCTTGCTGACAAAGGGCAAAACTGATGAAACATATTTAAGTATATTTAAGTACAGCTATCAGGGAGATGACACCGTAGAATGACTTGTGGTTACCACCAATAGGCTAAATGTATTTCTTAAGTGAATCCACATAAAATCAGCAGGATACAGTTTCATATGTTGTGTGTCAACACTGCAATTTGCAGTAGAGGTCAACCAGTTTTTAGTCTGAATCTGGGAGGAAATATGTTTTGCCAGTTACATTGAGTTTGTTCTCACTCTCTCTGCATTTCCTAAGTGATGGAATCTATTTTGCATGGTTCTGTGTTTCATCTCCTTCTTCATCGATCTTTGTATCTTCCCACTGATTTTTTAATTTTCCTTAGGAATAGTGACACAGTGGCAAGACAACTGTGGTGGTTTGCCCTATGAACCATCAAAAAAAACCACAGTGAAATTCCAGCTCTTGAATCTTAAGGATTGAAAATTATATTCCAAATTGTAAGAACACAGCTTAATTCGCAGTTAAGGTCACAAGACGTTTCAATGACAATTTAGAATAGCTGAACTTTTGTCAATAAACTAAGTAGATAGGACTCCAGATGATACCTTGGGGCTATATTATAATCTTTCTCCACATATTACTTGTATTTGCATTTACAGCTGTATTTTGCCACCATGTGAAATGCTTTATAAGTTTTCTATACAAAAGGGTTTTGCTATACAACCATACAAATTTATTCAAGCAAATATGATTTGGAACTCACCAGGGATAGTAAGTGTAGTTGGCTGCAGTGTTTCTTCTTCTTAGCTGGTTTTTGATTCCAGTTATGTATAGAGCAGAGCTGAAAGACTAAGGGGGCCATCAGTCCATGTCTCTGCCTGAGGCAGGATTAAATGCACCCACACCATTCTGGCAGGTGTTTGTCTGGCCTATTAAAATCTCCAGTAATGAAGATGTGTGTCATCTTCAGGTAATCTGTGCCAATTCTTTTCCATCTTCTCCTTCGACAGGATTTACACTAATGTCTCATCTGGGTTTTCCTTTCTGTACATTAAGGTTGTTGCTTTTTGTCCTATTTTGTGGAACTATACAGTACACTATTCCTTTTTATTCTGCAATAGCACTTTGCCTTGCTGGAGACTAAGTCCCTCAGTGAAATTACCCTCAGTTCATTCTCTTCTTCCTCACTGGATTCATCTCACTGATCCTCTGGGTTATTTTAAGTGTTTCCATTCAAATCTTGTGAAGCAACACTGCATAGGCTCCCAGAGGACAAGGGTGCATTCAAAGGTTATCTTGGCTGTAGCCATGTTTCTGAATGCCTGTGTGATTCTTTTTTACCTATAGAAATGAATGGAATCATGCTCAATATATTCACTGTAAGCCTGGCCTCCCTTTCTGTAGAGCTGCTACCTTCTTTTCTCCTCATATTTTTCAGATTATGTTTTCTGTTTATGTGTAGTATTTCATGCATCTTTGTAAAGGTCTTTTATGAACAGCTTGAAATAAAAAATGTGCCTGAGGAGGAACGGGAGGTCAAACTTCAAAATTGTGCCATTAAGAGCTGGCAGGTGAATTCTTTTTTTTTCTGGAGGTTACAGTGCTATGTTAAATTACAACAACTGGAAATTCAGCTGTCTTAATTAGAAATCAATGAACAGTTGTCCAGCTATTTTTGCTCAACCATTCATGAAGTTGGGTGAGTGCCTACCTGGCTCAAACTTTACTTTAATTTGCTCCTCATATGCTGTTTATAATGTGTCTAGATGCTTTGACATCTTGTTCCCTGGAAAAGAGTATGAGAACGATCTAAGTACAGAGTACCTCTTCCTCATAGTGAGGCCTCTTTCTTGAATTTTCAATATTGATTGAAAGTCTTCTATTTCCCTGCTATACATAGGTTTCCTGAAATACATGTAGTTACATATAACAAAAAATATTAAATACCTGCTACAAATATTAAAAAAAGTTGGAGAAAATATTAAGTGCAGACAGAAAGTGAAGCTAGGAAGCTGCAGGATGGAATTAAATCTTCCCTTTCAGCTCTAAAATACTGACACCTGAAGGACACTATCACAGAAAGGCTGTGGTGAATTCTTTGACCTGTGACATCCTTGGATTATGAATGAGTGCTTATTGGATGAAATTTTAGCCAAATGTGAGTCACAGTGTCTCTTATAAAAATACCTGGGTGAGGTTTTTCTGGATTGGGTAATGTGGAAGATCAGAACAGACAATTCAAAAGTCCCTTCAGCCTTAAAATCATTGAGTGAGCAAAAGGTCAGTGAGAATACCGTTAACAATACCAAGGGCAAGTAATGTGGAAGGGAAGCTAAAAAGAAACATAGAAGATGAGGGAAATTCAGTCCTAATAGGCAATATGGCTTCTAGAGGGAAGAATGAATAACAAAGCCAAAGTTCAACTCCATCTGCTGGAGTCCAGTGGAAGACTGGGCTCTTAAATTGTACATAACTCATATATAAACATAAGTATATACACCAATACATGTATGCACACACAGACATACTTTAGTATTTGGAGTGTTTGTTTTGTTATAAATAATTTTGAAGGTTTATTTGGGAGAACTTGAAAATGAAATTGTATTCACCTGTGAGAGAAAGACATTTTTATGACTAACACAGTGTCAAGTGTCAATAATGGTTGACTATTTTCTGTGCAATTGTGGCTTTCTTAAAGATGAAATTAAGAAGCATGTCCTAAAGAAAAATAAACACTATGTCACTCTTTTTTAGAGAATAGATATATCTTAGATTGGGGCAGAGAAATCAGGAGATGTGTATTGCATCATAAAGAGAACTTACATACTTTCTGAGAAGGGTGTGTGAATAATTTCACTTGTGTACTTCCTGTTAATAGGCAGAACCATCCTTTCTATTGGCATAGAACAGAATATTTCAACTGAGCTGTCAGATGAAAGCACAAATATCTCTTCCTAAAATGAGGAAAACAGTTTTCATAGAGCTTGATTTTACTTCTGACCTTTAAATTGGGGATGTGGAGAAAAAGAAGGGAAAGGAATGATTTTGGTGGCAATACTCCTCTATTAAACATGTTCAGTGTTCTGGGTCAAAAGGGGCATCCATCAATATTGCAAAATACTCAGTGGAGCAGCTGTGATGGTCCAGCGTAGGCAGGTTGCAAACCATTGGTACATATTAGCCATCTGGGAACAATTGGGAAAGCCTGCCATTATCTGCCAGGGGCAGCAATTTGTAGGAGCTACGGTGCATTATGATGGATTAGCTCTGCAGCTGAAGGTGTCACGACCCATTTCTCTGCATCTTCTTTGGAATAACATTGCAAAGCAAAGGCTTTTATTGTTGCAGTTTCAGGGTAAGGAATCTAATTTGTAATGATGCTGAAGGGCAGAAGGGAAGAAAGGCTTAAATAGCCACCGTGCCTGTGAGCAAAGCATGCACAAGTTCAGCACTTGGCTGCCTTCATGGTTACCTACTTCAGAGAATTCCTTATTCAGGAATTATTTACACACTTTCACGGATATTGGAGCTGAGCCAGTAACATGAGGGACTTTTTTGCCAGGGTGCTTCTTCAAGGGTTGGTGATCTGCCCTCTCACTCCTACCCCTCCATCTCCAACTCACTATGCTCTGGCTGACCTTTACCACGCCATCAGCCTTAGGCTGCTCTGATATTCCTTGGCAGCCCAGCTCCTTGCAGTTCCTGCCTCAGGGAAGGCACCGAGTCTGTGGCACTGTATGTGACACTAGCTTGGACACTTGTAGGGAGTATGAGGCCTCCATTGTCTTCACCCTTGTCATGAGAACCTTTCTGAACAATCTCTCTGTCCCTCTTAGAGAAGCAGCTGATGAGGTAATTTACATCATCTCATATCNATACTCATGTGTGCATTCACTACCGCACACCGCTGCTGATCTGTATTGTAGGTACTTTGGTAATAGACTCCTTTCAGTGTGCAGATGATCATATTTACATTGTTTCTGAAGCAGGCACCAACAGGAAGATTTGTATTTTCGTTTGTCTATTTGCTTGTTTTTATTTTTTTGCTTTGTTTTGTTTTGTTCTTTCAAAAGAGCCTGGAAACGATGCATTTTAATTTACTTTTTTATTAAAGCAGAATGGCATCTGGTTGTGTGAATCCCAACTACTCTTTACTTCTAACCCTTGCTCTGACCACTGTCCAGGCCTATTTCCCTACAGCTTAAAAGGAAAATAAAATACTATATTTGTTGGGCTAGCTACTTAGACTGTTGCTAGCTGTTGGCTGATCTCCCATCTCAAGAAAATAACTACAGCTGACCCTTTGATTAAAAATGCTTCAAGAAGGACTAATTATGTTTAAGGAAGAACAAAGTGATCTAAAACATCAAGCAGGATGTTCCTACACGTCTGTCCTTTTTTTTGGCCAGGTGAGTGAGGGCTTTTTACAGAAATGCAGGATGTTTGTGAGGGAAAGGTGAATACTTTCTCAATCTCAGAAAGTCCTACATCTTCCGGTAAGTTTTGTCTTTGTCCCAACAAGCAGAGAAAATGTGATTCCTATTTTCTGGGATCAGATAACTCTATGACTCCTTTAACTGGAATTTGAATCCTGAACCTTGGTTATGTATAGTGAGGAAAAGTGTGATATAAAGAAGCACATCAACTAGATTTAAATTTCAGTGAAAGTACATGTCAAGAACACTGAAGGGAATGTCAGCTCTCCTTGCTTTAATCCAAGAAACTTTTTGTTGCTAACCTTTTGGTGAGAAATGAGAGAAGAAAACACATCATTGTGTGTTATATATAGGTTGTAATTACTTTCCTGTCTTGTATACACAATAACCACTGTGCTCAGAGAAAACAACTGGACACTTTTATGGAGAGCTCCTAATGGACCAGCATAGCAACATTTTTTCTGAAGTTCCATAAGAAAAATGCAGAAGAGGTTACCTGTTGGGGTATTAACTTAAGCCTTGCCACACAAGATAATGGTGGATTGCATATTAACTCTTGAAGGGGTGCCTCATATGTCACAACTGTCCATGCAAGCTTGGAAACTGCAAGTGTAAGGCAGATAAAATAATGAAAAAACAGGAAGGAGTAATCTTAAGTGTGAAAAGTAAAAAATATGGTAAGAATGTTCCTTTGGAAAGCACAGAATTCCTAACAGGTCTGCAGACAAAGTGTCAAGGAATGAGGCAGAAGAGGGTACAGCTGGCTCCTGTTTCTGCTGTGCAGGAGCACTGGGGCAGGGACTGAATGCCAGCATCCACACTGCAACCAGGGCAGGAGTGAGTGGCCTCAGGGAGGGGCTGTGAGCATTCTTCCCTTGGCATCTGTAAAATAGAGAGCACGTAAACAGGCTTGTGCTTATTTAGGAGTGGCAGTGGTGCTGGTACTTTTCAAACTGCTGTGGAAAGGATGACACCATGGATTCAAAGAGGAAAACCCAAACTGTGTGCCAGAGCAGAAGATAGTGCTTGTGACTGCCAACAGGTGGATGAGGTGTACGTGGTAACTGTCAGGCTCACAACATTTGAAAAGGCACAGGGGCATTTAATGTATCAGTGCCTGGAAAATTAGCTAAACATTTCTTAGAAAAATGTTAATCTTCCACCTGTGGGGAGAGATCTTACATGCCTCTCCTGCAGGTTTTATTCTGGAGAATTGGCAGAGTGTTTGCTGAGGAGGAATGACAATGAATAAACACGTAGGATCATGCCATATCACTCCTCTCTACTCTGCTGTCCCAATAGATGTGTGCTTTTGGGCCAGCATCTGGTGTGGGGTTTCATCCTGTTTAGCTGGAGGCACTTGGTGTGCATACATTTGGCTCCAGACCAGGCACACCGACTATGCAGTCAGTGGAGGAGCAGCCTGCTTCTGAGGAAGGAGGATTTTGTCTTGGGTAGGAAAAGTTGTTTTTTCAAAATGGTGAAATCTGTGATGACCCTGAACATAGTGTCACAGTGATTCTAAGGGATTCACCAAAGGCATCACTTAGAGAGATCGTTCTTGGCCTTAATCTGTCTGGAGTCTTAAAACTGGAGAAGTTTTCTTTCTCTATCTCAAAGGAGGTTATCGAGGACAAAGACACTGTTGATGCTCAACTATCAGAGTAAGGCACTGCAGGTACTTCAGGTTTGCAAAACCCTGTGGAAAGACATGTGCAGCACTAATTGGCTTTTGTTATTTTCTTTGAGCACCTTCTGGGGCATTCATTCCCGTGGCCTCATTTCAGCTGCATGGCAGGTATTCATCATTAGTGCTTCTTTGCCTGCTATATAAGTTTTTTCCTCAGCATTATGAAAAGGCCTAATTTATTGTCGTAGGGATGCCTTTGGAGAAGCTCTGGCAATTCCTGCAAGAGCTGTGTAAGATACAGTGACCCTTGGCTACCAGCAGCAGTTGCAGAGTAGGGGAATAGTGGGTGTGTTTTCCACCTGCTTGCCCAGGGTCAGGGACAGGTAGATTAGAGCAAACTGAAACAAAATGAGGAAGATCCCAGCCTGAGCACAGCAGATTTCATATACAGGTAGGTCAGTGTTTTGGGTTTCTGGGTTGTATTTGCAATTGAGTCCTTTTCATAGGCTTCTGGAGATCAAAAAAAGGTAGCTGAATTTTTCTTTTCCTTTCTCCACGAAGGATGGCCCCAAACATCTTCCTGCTTCCAGCTACAAAGTTTGGTTCTGCTTGGACCAGGCCCTAAATGCAGTCTGAAGCAGGGCAGGAAGGAGTGGTGTGCCTGAGCAGGGGTAACTGTCACCCTCATGTCTCATCTCCAGAAACAGAGACATTTTCCAACAAAGTACTCAGTGCTACTCCCCTGTGTACAGGGGAGCAGAAGTTCAACATATCTCTCTTAAAAAACCCCAAACTCATGAGTAATGAAGGATAGCTACTACTATTGTTATAATTTGATTATCTTCAGCAACAGAAAACCAAGCCTTCTGTTGATCAGTTTCCTCTTTTTCTGTCTCACATATAACCACAGCAAAGACAGAATACATCACATTCTGTACTCGTGGATAATGGCTGCATCTGAAAGCAGCGTTGGGAGATCATTACAGCGGAGTCAAGAGACCTGAGATCTGCTACTGAGCTTCTAGGATTATGCAACAAAATATTACTCTGTAGTTGGAATTATACTACTAAATGATTTCAGCTTTGTTTCTGAAGCTATTATTTATAAATGGAAGTAATAGATATGTGCTTACTGTGCTTACCTGAACAAAATGTCTTAGGTTCATAGAATCATTAAGGATGCAAAAGTTCCAAGACAGCCAAGTCTAACTTTTCACCAAAAATCACCAAATCAAAAAACCCCGTAGGGCTAAGTGCCACATCCAGTCCTTTCTGGAACATTTTAAAGGGTGGTAACTCCACTGCCTCTCTGGGCAGCCTTTTCCAATGCTTGACAACACTTTCTGTGAAAAAATTCAGGTATAACCTGAACCTTTGCTAATATGGCTTGATGTGGTGTACTTTTGTCCTGTCACTGGCTATCTGGGAGAAGAGACCAACTTTCACCTGGCTACAGCCTCCTCTCAGGTAGCTGCAGAGAGAAAAAAGGTCTTCCCTGAACCTCCTTTATTCCAGGCTGAACAAATCCCACTGTCTGAGCTTCTTCTCTTAGCTTTTACTCTCTGGACCCTTCTCCAGCTCCACTGCCCAACTCTGAACATGCTCCAGCATCTCAAGGTCCTTCCTGAATTGAGGGACCTGGAATTGGACACAGAACTTGAGATGCATCCTTGCCAGTGCTGAGTGCAGGTGGACAATCCTGCTCCTGCTGGCCACACTATTGCTGATACAGGCCAGGATGCCACTGGTGTTCTTGGCCACCTGGGCACATTCCTGGCTTCTGTTCGGGCACTGTTGACCAGCACTTCCAAGTCCTTTCTTCTTGGGCAGATATCCAGGCACTCTGCCCCAGCCTGCACAGGATTGTTGTGACCCAGGGGCAGGACCTGACACTTGGCCTTGCTGAACCTCACACCTTTGGCCTTGGCCCATTGATCCAGCCTGTCCAGATCCCTCTGCAGAGCCTTCCTGCTCTCCAGCAGATCAACACTTCTACCCAACTTACTGTCACCTGTGAACTTAGTGAGATGCACCCAACGCCCTCACACAGATCAGAAATAAAGGTATTAAGCAGGACTGGCCCCAGCCCAGAGCCCTGAGGGACACCACTGGTGACTGTCCCCAGCTGGATGCAGCCCCGTTCACCACCACTCTCTGGCCCGGCCATCCAGCCAGTTCCTAACCCAGCAGAGAGAGCTCCTGTCCAAGCCAGGGCTGCCAGCTTTTCCAGGAGTGTGCTGTGGGAGACAGTGTCAGAGGCCTTGCTGAAATCCAAATAGACAACATCCAGAGCCCTTCCTGCATCCACCAGGCAGTCCCCTGGTCATAAAAGGAGACCAGACTGGTCAGGCAGGACCTACCTTTCCTAAACCCAGGCTGGCTGGGTTTGATCCTCTGGTTTCCTGTACATGTCTCGCAACAAACTTTCAGGGACAAACATATGCAGAAAATCATTTTATAAGACTTTCATTGCAAAAAACATTCTCTTCACATAAACTTGAAAGGCTTTAATATTTCAGCTGTGCCGATGAGTTTATCAGTGCATCATTGTGTCACTTGATAACACTATAAAACTGTAAGAGGATGCACATGTACCTCACGAGCTAGTATGTAAGTGGGCAGAGCCAGAGATAATTTTCTTTACCACAAAGGCTATAAAAATGGTCACGGTGAGTTAGACCAAAGGTCTGTCTAAGGCAGGGTTCCTTTTTCAGTCATAATCAAAACCAGGTGTGTGGAGGAAATTAGGACTAGGGAAAACATATGTGTAATTTCCCCCAGGGTCCAATTATTTTCAGCTTGGAAACTCCCTTGTTTAGAACTAGGATCAGTGTATCCTTCCAGCTTACTAAATATTCCACAACCACACACAGGAGAGTAGTGGATGATAAGCTAGTGGAAAAGCTTTAAGCCTGTTTTACTGTGAAGACACTAGTTTAAGAAATCATTGAAACAGATACCACAATGACAAGGGAGTTTAGAAAACCCAGTCATGTGTATAATTCTGTAGTTAACATGTTTTGCAATGGAAGGTGTGATTTTACTGGGTAAAATAGAGTTTAGTTTGCAATGGCTAAAATGGCCAAGAATGTGATCTCGAAGCATCTTTCTTTGTAGCTCAATGACTGTCAAAAAGGCTTATGTCTATTTTCTTATCTACGAGCCACTCCCTGTACTTCTAATCATAAACTGTTTACTCCAAGAATGCCTCCAGCAAGTTCAAATAAACAAAGCAACTGGTAAAGTGGTAACTGCATGTGACTGCCTGGGGAGAGGGATGTTATAAATGCTGACAATAGATGGGCTCAGTATATTGTTTAAGAAAGTTGTAGCTAGTTGCCTCATTCATCATAGTGACAGCAGTACTGACAGCTCTCTGCAGTGCTTCATCTGTGAAATGATGGATCAGCAATGAGGGCTGGCTGGCAGGAGGCACTTGAAACATCCAGGGCTTTCAAAGTCTACTTTCTCTGTAATGCTTTATTCGTGCTGCATAATGGACAAGCACAGGCAGTGTGCTGAATTATAGGCTTGAGCCTTGAGATCCAGTCCGGGGATAATTTTCCTAAATCTGCACAATTCTCTCCTTTTCAGATGTGCGCAATAGCAAAGCCTGTGGCAGAAGTGGGGAAGGTGAGACCCCTCCAGGGCCTGGCCACTCAGAGCTGTTTGAAGTCAGAACAGAGATACAGAGCAGTTACTTAGGACAGTGAGAGAGGCCAGGCTTATCTGTGATTTGCATGCGGAATAGAACTGGCCTGGATGTAGGTGCCGATGACCAGAGATGATTCAAAGCTATAAATCAGTCTATGAGCTGTATGCAGAGAGGCAAATTAATGATGATATAAATCTAATGGCTGGTGTAAAAAGAGTCAAGAGTAAGTGAAGTTACAGCGCCATGATGACAGCAGCTGTATTCAGAGAGGATGTGAAATAGAGTTTAAAATTTGGTAAAGATAGGTTGAATAAAAGTGCAGGACATGAGTGAAATGCTCGCTGACAGAACCATGATACTTGGATTTTTCTTCTTTATTGCTGTGAAGCTGGTAGGAGACTTGTTAAGGCAGAGCAGTAGCATCATCTAAAGCTGTATTTTAGTTAAGGGGCACTATCAGTGCTTTCATTGTAAAACTCGTTCCTCCAGATAATATAGTACTGCAGTAAAAACATTCACTCTGGCCTGAAAGGTGCTGTATGACAGTTTGGTCCAGGAGCACAAACAGAGCCCTGTAACAGCCCAACTGGAAGTCTGCTAAATGAAGTCAAAGGCAAGGCTTTTGTTTGCTTTCTGATCAGGCTGTAAGCTGAGTGGCTGTGAGATGAATTTGCAGTGCTGAATATCCAGTGTCAGCAGAGCATGAGCAGTGAAAGTGCACGTTTCCTGACAGGGGCTATTGTGTGAGCACACTAGCTTTATAAGATGCACACTGAGTGAGCACGTTGTCAAAAAATGACACAGATCCTGGTCAGTTAATAATTTCACCTTCCCCTTCCCTTAAAACACGTTCCTATGGCACGAGCAGGGGCCAGTCTGCACAGCTTGCAGAGATGGCACAGCTCAGATCACTGTTTGGATCCATAACTCCTGACACTGGGAAAGGGGTCCCAGTATCCAAATTAGGATGAAGTATTTGTTCATTTGCCCTGAAGTCAGTCCAAAGAGGAAGACAGTTTCAAAGGTGAGCTGTGATATGGAAGTGTGTATGGTTCCAAATTTATCACCTCAGTCCAGTGGCTGAAATGAGGTAGGGTTACAGAGGGATTGCTAGTAAGGCTCTAAACAGGCATTGTCCTGCTGAGGGCCTTCCCATGACCTGGTGCACTGTGGTTTTTCACAAAGGAAGAGCTTGTCCAGCTGGAACAGGTCCAGGTCCTCTGTGGAGGAAATTTTTGTCACATTTTTTGAGGCTTGAGTGGCTTGAGTTGTGGTTCAGCATGTGGTTGGCAGAAGAGATATTTACAACTTCATGAGTGTGAAAGATCCTCCAGCTGAAAGGGAGATTCCTGTGGTATAAGACATGGAAAATAGGGGTTCTTCAGCCAATCAAGTCTTCCTCATGAAGTACAATCAGGGCAGTAAAAGCACTGTTTTTCAACCTCCTTCAGTTTTCAGACCCCTAAAGTATAGGGAGATTGAAGATGCAGACAATAGTATACTGAATTTAAGAAAACAAATATAGGCTTGTTTCTCTTAATTGCCATTTTTTCCCCAGGTATGCTCAGTCTGCAGGCCTTATAGAGTGTGCAGACCACACTGGGAAAATAAGCTCCTTGAAATGGGTATTCTAAAAGGAACGTTTTTTTCTCATGTGTCATAATTTCTGATTTACTTTGAAGTTTAATCCAACTGAAATAAATGTCAGAATTTAAACTGGATGGGGCCCAGCAAGGTGTACTCACAGCCCAGAACACCAGCCACATCCTGGGCTGCAATAAAAAAAGGATGGCCAGTAGGTCAAGGGGGGATTCTCCCCCTCTGCCCTGCCCTGGTGAGACTCAACCCTGAAGTGCTGTGTCCAGCTCCGAGGGCCTCAGCACAAGAAAGATGTGGATCCTTCCTAGTGGGTCCCAAGGAGGGAGACGAAAATTATAAGAGGGATGGAACACCTCTCCTGTGTGGACAGGCTGAGAGAGCTGGGCTTGTTCAGCCTGGAAAAGAGAAGCCCTCTCTTCTCTCTCTCTCTATTTTGGCCTTTCAGTAAACTTAAAGCAGGCTTACAGCAAAGACAAAAACATACTTTTTAGCAGGGCCTGTAGTGGTAGGACAAGGGGCAATGGTTCTAAACTAAAAGAGGATGGATCCAGACTAGATTTAAGGAACAAATTTTTTCTGATGAGGGTGGTGAAACATTGACACAGGTTGCCCGGAGAAGTGGTCAATTGTCATTGCTGCATCCTTGGAAGAGTTCAAGGCCAAGTGGGATGGGGCTCTGAACACCCTGATCTGGTTGAAAATGCCCCTCCTTATTGCAGGGGTTGACATGGAGCTTAAATTGTGACCTGCCTGTCAGAAGAGGTCAGTTCTGCCCAAGGCTGGGGCATGTTTGTAATGTGGGACATGTGAAACTTTTTCATGCTTTAACATGTGTGAAGACTAGTTCTGTTTGTGGTTTTATAATTTCTTTCTATGACAGTGAGTTTGGCAGCAGGGGTATATTTTAATTAATCTTTTTTGGTGTTTTTGTTTTTTTTTTTTTCTGATTATCAGCTGCCTCGAATCTCCAGAGAGAAAAAGCATNTTTATGAGACATAAAGAG
This sequence comes from Dicaeum eximium, assembly GCA_013396995.1. NCBI lineage: Eukaryota > Metazoa > Chordata > Aves > Passeriformes > Dicaeidae > Dicaeum > Dicaeum eximium. Next base: position 373,940 of record VWZP01002209.1, on the reverse strand, counting down.
GAAAGAATTGAACTGTGAGACATAATTTAGGATAGTCAGTTTTCCATCTTGAAAAATTCTGTGAAAATAATTATTTTCAACAGATCTACAATCCCATTTTCAACTTTGTGTCCTGGTATTTTCAGAGCTACTGATAATTTGTGTATTCTAAAACAACTGATGCATTTTGTGGTGCTGGATTTGTATATTTCTGCTACCTCTTTGTTTTTATAAAAGAACAATTAATGCTATTTTGACCTTGCATTTTAATTTCTAGAGGATATGCATTTACCCAGACATTATTTAAGTATGGGGTTTGCTTACTGATTCATCATTTTAAAAGGAATGGGAAAGAGCAGTTACAAAATTAATCCAGCTAATATTTTGTCCAGTCTGGTCTCCCACCAACCTATACTGAAGACCTATGACATTTTCTTAAATGTGTTGCTTGTTTTAAGTATGTTCAGGATTGCTCCAATGTATAGAACTGCTAGGAGTGGAACAGATTGTCCCACTGGGAAATCTTGATACCATGCTTTACATTCCAGATACACTGCTACCATTATTCTGTGTTGGCATTATGCAGACCTACTGGCTGGGATCATAGTCCTATTGTCAACTCAACAGAAATATGATAAGAAACTGATTGAAGAGAGGGATCTGACACAGGGCTCTGGATCTACACACCTTCCACTAATCACTCTGGAGCAGAAATATGTCTTTTTCATCTCTACATGACATTTGTGAACCAATGAGAGACAAAGCATGGTCTCTTTAAAAAGTACTGGTCTGGCACTACCTAAGAATTTTTAGTGTATTCTAGTGTATTTTTATGTTTTTATGTTTTTAGTGTATTCTAGTGTATTTTTATGTTTTATGTTTGTTTGTATTTTATGTTTCGGTATAAAATCAAAAGTTTGAACATCATTTAAAAAACAGCTTTATGCTTTTTTTCTCCTTTAAATTAAGATGTTAAAGTGTATGAAGTTTTGAAATACAATTAATAGAGACTTGGGCAATATTATTTATTGTAGAGTTACTTTAACTGTGGCCTTATAGCCATTCAGTTGTCCTTATTAAGTTGTAATATGAAATAATATAAGTTGCAAATGTAATGTGACAGCAGTATATGATAATGCCAAAAGTTTTGTGCTGAAAGTGTCAGAGTTTCAGGAATAAAGAATCCAGAGAGATGAAAGAAATCAGAAGCATGGGGGCTTGCGGAACTTAAATCCATTTTTTTGTAGGTGTGCTTTTATGTTTCATCAGAGACCAACTAAACACTCCTAACTTCTTGGAGTCATTGAAGTATGAGAATAGTGAGCATCTCTGGAAACAGTGCCTATCATAGGCCATGAGCTCCTCCTCTTAACAAAACCTTAAGGCACTGGTTTTAACACTACAATACATGGATGCAGGCTCTTTGACAGAATCCTTCAAAAGGAAATCCCTTGTAGAGATGCACTTTGGTGTCAGAAACCTGCAGTGTGGGGCATGGGTGGGCCCAGCTCCCTGGGAGCAGGATGGTGGTGATGTACCACGTGAGATGCACAACCAGCACCACAGGACAGCAGATGGTGAAGGCAGGAGTGGGCCAGCCCTGCACAGCTTGCAGAGTCTTTCCCACACACCATATTATTCCTGTATTAGGCTGTGGGGCCAGCAGGACTCACAATGCAGTACTGGGTAGTCACAAACTCCCAGTTCCTTTGGAAACAGTGAGCACTGGGTTTAACTGCAGGAGCTGAAGCCCCAGAAGACTTTTGGTGAAACCATATCACCTCTAGGGAATACCAGGACACTTCTTCCATGATGTCCTGTGGAGATTCCTATCATGCTTACTGGAGGGGTGAGAGGTGGCTGTCAACTCTTGCTCACACCACACCTTTGGGGACACCTTAGACAATTCCAGCACTGGAGTAACAGGCACACACCCCCATATGGCTTTTGGAAACTCATGAGTAATGTTTTAGATTATATGCCTGTGCCTTTGCCATTGCATCATTTGCAAAACCCACATAAAGTTACTTGGTTCCTACACACATATTTTTTACATGCTACAATACATAGGGAGTAGTAGAATCAGGTAGTAAGTTTATGACCAAAAGATGTTTGGCTGATGAATACTATTTCATGTTAATGCAGGGAAGAAGAAAAGACCAGGAGATACTGCCTCTCAAGAGCAGTGCAGTAAGACTGAAAATATAAAATACAGACAATGTATTTATATCCCTCATCTATCTCATTCAGAGCTATCTGACATGAAAAATTCAGACAGAGTCTTCCATCTGGGACTTTTCCAAGCTTGGCCCATGTCCCAGTCAAAGACATGCATACTTGAATTGGAAAACCTGAAAATCCAATCTAAAATAATGCATTTTAGTGCATTCTGTGTTTATAAGAAGATACAGAGTAGTTGTTATTCAGCAGGGGACCAAAATCCCTTTTCAGAACTGTGTACACCACAGAATGGAATTGTTATCCAGGGGTCAGTTGTCCTCTATGATTTTAATTACTTTTGGGATGATTTTCAGATACTGTAGGCTCAAGCCCTTGGGATGTGTAAATTGAAATTAAAAGAGTGAATTTTTATGAGGAATGATGGATGGTAAATTGTACATCACAAAATATCTGCACAAGGCAATGGCATCTCAGCATGGCTACTCTAAGTATGCTTCAAATTTTCTTTCCATTGAATAGGTCAAGCCATGAACTGAGACTTTACAGGGCTTGATAAGTTTTCAAGAGGTTTGGGCTCAGTTTACTGGATGTCTATGCCAGTTCCATCTCCATGAGTTTGGATTACAAACATCACTGGTAGCATCATATGGCTTCAGCCCACTGATGCTTGAGGAGGAGGAATGGCAGCAATAAGGAACTGAGTGCTGCAGTGTCCTCTGTCAGGGTAGGTTTTTTATGCATATATCTCCATTTCTCCTTATAGAGTGGCTCCTTTTGACACAATCTTACCATGTGGACTTAGCTTGGCTCATGACTGCAAGGAGCAGAATTTCATTTATAACTTTCCCTAAAAGAGCTGCTGTATTTTCAACTCCTTTAAATCAGAGGCTTCTGCAGCTGCATATTTCAGGGATGCAGAAAGCTGGTTGTGTTCTCAATATTTCTTTTGATGTTAGGCAGCTCAGGATAAAATAAAATTGTGAACACTCCTTGGGTTATAACTTGAATTTACAATCTTGACAGCTCTGTTCCGGCATAGTGCCAAAAAGCTCTTGGTACATTTAAACAATGATAGGATGAAGTGATATTGTCTCCTAAGGGACCACAGGAAATGACTTGGCCTTTCAGAAATGTTACATTGATGTGTTTTCCTAGGAACATCAAGTCTAAGTATGGTAATCTCCTGGTAAAGCATCTCCAGGGATCTCAATTGAAAGAAAGGTATGATATGATAAAACTGCTGGATGGAATGAAAATAAGGAAAAAAAATGAAAATGGGAAACCAGTTTCCCTTTAGATAAACTGTAAATCTGCAGGAATAATTTCTCTGTAGGAAAAAGGATTCTTTGTTCATGAAAGAGCAGTTTGAAGGGACACTTCCATAGTAATTGCTGTGCAATGTAAGTGCATGATGGACTCTCAACATAATCTGGAACTTGTCATTGAGAGATAATACCAGTGAATTTGTGGTTCTTTATTTTTATAGCAGTTGTTTCTGTTTCATCTTGGGCAAAATGAATATCAAAATCAAATCTTGTAAGTCGTGCCTCTGCATCAACAGTGAAAGGCTAAACAAGGAAAATGTGGACTAAATGAGGCAGCCAGTTTTTATGAAAAGAGGCATAGATAAAGATAGAGGTGCTCAATACGGTCTTTTCCTCACTCTTTGCTTGTGGACTCCCCGGAGACAGAACTTAAGGAGGGTGAGAATAACCAGCAAGTAGATGAGGTTCTGTCAGGGATTACTTGCACAGACTCCACACCTACAAGGCTGTGGAACTCCAAAGGCTGCACCCAAGGCTGCTGGGAGAGGTGGCCAATGGCTATGTATAGTCACCTTCAAGCATTTTTCCAAGGCTATGGAGGGTTTGGGGAGAATCCCAGCAACTGAAGAAAGGCAAATATCAGACCTGTCTTCAAAAAAGGAGAGGAAAGATGACCTGGGAACCTCAGGGCAGTCAAGTCTCACTTTGCTTCCTGAGACAATCATGGCATGTGTTCAGTTGTAGCACATCCCTTCTGCACGAAAGAGAAGGTGACTGGGACCACCAGCACCATTGATCAGGGGTGAATCAGGTCTGAGACCACTGGTTACCTTGTGTGATAAAGTGTTTGTGGACAAGGGAAGAACATGGAATATACTTCGGAAAGGTTTTCAGCAGTATCCCACAAGGTCCTTGAATCTGTGCTAGAGATTAGAGTCTGGGTGGGTAAACATCTGCTTGACTGGTCAAGATGAGAGGCAGTGGTCACCAGGCCAGATCTGCCCCATGGGGCTCATGCTCCGTGGAGTCTTTCAGGATCTCCTCTGGGACTTTTTCTGGTTTCTTTTTCCAGTGGCAAACAGGGGAAGTCACAAGAGGGCTCTGTCAGGTTTGTAGGTGACACCAAGGCCGTGGGTCTGGGGTTAGTTCATCTGGAGCCCAGCAGCACCTCAGTGCTGATGGAGAGGGGATCAATGAGACAGGGACAAGCTGCTTATAGCGGTTCTTGGCTGCATGCAAGAAACTGCTTTTTCTTTCCAAAGATAGCAGCCAAGCCCTGGAGAAGCTGCCCTGTGTGCCCTGTGGTCTCTGCTCTTGGAGGCTGCAAACCCAGAGCTGAGCTACTGCTCTGTGCAGGTAATGAATAAGGGGCCCTCTGGGGCCCCCATTTCCCACCAGTGCTCTGGGAAGTGCTCCATGGCTTTATGAAGCAGAGAACAATAGAGCATTGTTTTTTAAAGTACAATTGAAGGTTTCACATCAGCACAGCTCTGATTATGCAGTAGATGGAATTTTCAGTCTTTGCTTTACTAAAACATTTTATCATTTTAGGCAGTAAATGGGATGAATCAAATCCATGATCAAAATGCTGTGACTTTGCAGTAGGGAAGACAAGGGCAACCTGCTCTCTGCGGTCTGCATGTCAGGTGACATGGTCTTTGCTTAAACTCATTTACACCTTTGTAATGCCATTGTAAAACTGTTACTGTCCTCATTGCTCAGTCCTTTCAATCTTTGAGGGAGTGGAAATCAATACATAAAACTGGAGTCCCAAATTTTTTCTCTGGCAACCGTTAAATGTTAGCAATTTCCAGGAAAAAATACCCTGTTGGCATTTTTTTTTGCTCGCCCAACACTGAAAGATATATGGATAAATAAAGTTTTGAATGTCTTCCTGAAACTAGCCACTCCTCTCCTTTGAGACTTTGCCAAAGATGCAAGGGTTGTTATCCTGATTTCTGAGTAATTTCCATGGCAATATTTTTTCATTCATATTTTGGTTTTGAACTATCAGTCTTGCTACATATCTTATTATTCAGCCTTATCTAGACAGAGACTTTTTCATAGTGCAAAGTCTATCTGTTTTGGTATACCCAGGAGATTTTAGAGTGGTAGCTATCATACTAAGAAGCAAGCAGAGGCCAGCAGATTGATCTGCTGTGGCAACAGAGATGAGTCTGATATTGATAGGCCTAACTGAGGGCTCATGCTTCACCCAGCAGGCTTCAGAAAGCTGCTTGTTATTTCATTTCTTGGCTTAGAATAATGTGATAAATGACCTCTTGTCTTGCTTTGTGGCTCTCTTTGCTCCATTTATTTGTTGTCATCATGCTCCCATGAATATTTCATCATTATTTCTACAAAACATTGCCCAGCAGGTTACACGAACATTAGTGTTTGAGAAAACAGAATTTTTCAGTACCAAGCTTTTGAAGAGGTTTGCCATTTATTCATAGCAGAAGGGTGGAGAGGGTCATAAGAAGCTCACTGACTTAATGAAGAGATGAAGGAGGAGGTAGTGAAAGAAAATGGAGGAAATTGATAATTCTGCAAGCTGTTGTAGGCAATATAATTTGTGCATTCACACCATTTTTTTCCCCTTGCTTACCGTAATTGTGACACTGTGTTGTATCTTTATAAAACACTTAGGAAAGACACTGCAGGTTCATTGACTTCATTGCCCATGACAAAAGGAAAAAGATTATGGAAAGTAATAAGCAGCAGGCATTATGCATAGAGTTTATTCAAGGCAGGCGGAAGAACTGTGCATTGTGAGGCAGAGCAGCTCTGGAGTGAATGAAATACTGCAACAATAAAGATCTTGATGGGATTGTGGCTGTGTTAGTCTAGGAGAGGTCATCTGCACATACTTTTTACCTTGTAGTGACTGACTGCAGAATTTGGCCCCTAACAATTCCCAGATATGCCATTTCCCAGCATCCATATTCCTAAGGTGGTTTAGAGGCTGAATATTAAAGTACATGACTAAAAGAAAATGTCTTATGAGCTCAGTTCTATGCTTTGCAAAATGTAATTTTCTCTGTATGTCATGAACTGTGGAAATTCATATATTCTGTGGTTATACACTGGTCAGATCACGGAGAGAAATGCATATATAAGATGGGACAAAAAGAGCTGAGATTTTTATAAGAGATAGGAAAAAGGAAGAATTTGAGCTTTATTTAGGCAAAAGAGTTGAGAGGCAGCTGCAGGTCAGCCTATTGCTTTCAAACTGTTGCTGTTTTTGAAATGGGTCTATTATTTTTGGTGTTGCAGGGGTAAAAATTTGTTCCTCAACAGCCGAAGTTCTAGTTCTGCTTAAGTGCAGGAGTTTTTATATGTGCTCAGTTGGAATGAGCCATAATTCTTCCCAAGCCTGCTGTCAACATCCCATTGCTTTTTCCTAGCTCACCAGCTGGGCTCTCCACACCTTCCTACTGGATTAGCAACCTCCCTGGTGCCTAGACCTCAGCCTCCCACTGTCCCTGTTAAATATGAGGAGTATGCATCTACTCAGGTGGCAGGGTATCTGTGGGGACACCTCTCTGAGCATTGCTGTACAGAAGTACACACAGGCTTTCAATGCTACAGGTCAGTAAAGAAGTCAAATCATGCACACAGTTGTGTCTAGATAAAGAGAAAACAAAATTTTTAGGCCAGCCCAAGCAGAAGGTGAGTTCATAGAATAGCTAGTGCCACTCATAGAAAAGCTTTGCACTCCTAATGCTCTGCCAGTTCTCCTCCTTCAAATCAGTCAGAGGCCAATGTGGGGCACCTGATATTTTAGATGGGTCAGTTGGGTTTTAAGGCAAAGATCCTGAATACAATTTGCAACTTGCCTGTGGCTGAGAGATGAAGGCTTTTCCTGCCAGATTTGCTCTCCATATTGACAGGAAATACTTGTCCCTACTTCACACTGTGGTGGAGCTGACACCAACTCAAGGCTGATGGCACTGAACTTATAAACAGCTCTTTATCTTTCTGTGGCAATTTGCAAGTCAAGACTGAATATATAAGGAAGAATAAACCTCAACAAAACACAGTGGAATACATAGATGTGCTAAAATAATTGTAGGGAGGATGGAATACCTGTGAATGGAATGGAATGGATAAAATGGGTAGAAAACCTGTAGAATATCTGTGCAGGTGGAAGATGCNAACCCTGCATCATCAGTTCTCCCCTGTCATGAGCAGCTCTCCCCTGGACTACAGTATTTTGCTCCTACAGGTACTCCGTTTGCACAGGAAGGAGGAACAGGTTTGCCTTGCCTTGTAGCAGGCACACCAGGAAGGCAAGTCAGAACTCATGTTCCTTGGCATTACAAAAATTGTCTCCTGGCTAAGGAACAGGATATCTTGGCCATGGTCGCAAATCTGCATTAACTGGTGCTGTCTCAGAAAACACAGTTTTGCCCTTGGTGCCTTTTGCCTTCTCTCCTCTGTCATACCAGTGAAAGCAGTTGTATGGTTGCTTGGTAAATCCCCTCAGAAAAGTGAAGCAGACTAAATACTTCCTGGCTTTCGCCTCCTAGCTTTATGTGGGACTTGGTTCCCTCTGAGGTGCAAAAATCAGAGATTCATAGACTCACACAATGGGTGATGTTGGACAGGGCCAGTAGAGGCTGTTTAGTCCAACATCTCTGCTCAAGGAGGGCTCTANAAAAGAAAGAAGAGAAAAAAGAAAATAAAGTCTAGAAAGGGTGGGATAAATCCTCCACTGCTAGAAAATGTTGTAACACCGTTTCAATGCAACAGACTTACATGAAAAGCACGCTCTTACAAAACAGGTAACTCTGTTTCACAAAATGCCTCTGTTCTGTATCCTTTATGATTAATGAGTAAGTCCTCACAGTGAGTCCACAAGAACAGAAGAAAACCATTCTTGGTTCCTGTTTTCACAGAGCATTGTCTTCCACCAACAATATAGCAGCAAAATACAATCCTGATGCACTTTTTATGTTCTCCAATTTTCCCAGTTTAGAGACATTGCCAGCATTTTTCCCTTCAGCTTCTGTGATAAACAGAGTGCTTTACTAATGCTGTAGATCCCCACTATATTTATTTCTGTCTTCTGTCCAGCACCTTATTTGTTCTCTCTTGGAGACACAAGTAGAATATTAATGAAAAGGTTTAGCTAATTTACTTCTTTATTTCTTTTCCACTGAAGAAGCCTTAATTCACTAGCAGCGTATCAGTAGAAAGCAGAGTCTGAAGCTTCTGAGAAATGCAGCAAAGCACCAGGGATCTATAATTTCTGCTGGGGAAAGAGCTGAAATTTGTTACCACATCCCTAACAGATCCATTTATGGATTAGGTAGAGATAATAAGAAAAGAGCAGATTCATATATCCATTCTTTAAGATCAAACCCATGACCAGGAAGTAATTTTTATTTATTGCAGAACAGAGGAAACCAGTTTCTGCAACCAGTACACCAGACCCTCAAAGGGGTTAGGTCAGTACATCCCACTGAAATGTGTATGTTTTGGATAGACTTCTACACAGTATTAATAACTGGCAGTGTTAAATGGGCATTACAGACCATGTAATATCACATGCTTTATCACATTTGTTAGAACTCACATTAAAAAAACAAAAAACTGCTGAGTCACATGTTGTCCAATTAGCCTCTTGAATTATCATTTTTATATTTCACATTTCTCAGAAATCTATCTATGCTAATCTATCTCTGACCAGTTGAAGACCTAGGGTTAAAATTGGGCTGTTTTTTGATTGATTTATAAAATACTCAAGTTCAAATAGGTAGATCAGTGTAAATACATTTTATTTTTTATAATTTTGTATGAGTTATTCTGAAATTCACTGTGGGGGGTGAAGCTGTAGTATTTTGCTTCAGTAGCAACTACAGGATTTTTGAAGAAGATGTAAAAGACCACATGAGATTACTCCTTACCTGCGCCTTCTGGAGCAGCAAAGCTTAAAGTATTGTGGAAAGCCTCTTTATCATAGGATTTCTGCAGACCACCTAATCTAGGGATGCTGCAAGCTGCTAAAAAGGGTGGTGGTGGCGTTCTCCTTGCTCTCCAAGTTTCCATCTGGAGGCTATGGCTGTGTAGCTGACAGAGAAGACAAACAACACTTAATAGAAATAACACAGGAGATGGTGCAAACGTTCTCGCTGCTCATGTTTCTTTTTATCTCAGAGGGAATCTGGACATAGGGGATGTTCCATGGTATTGAACACCATATATTTAAAATTGAACTGAAAAATAGTTTCTTTTTGAAGGATAACTAACAAATGGAAGCTTGTGAGTTCATGAACACACAAGTTCTTAGAAAAGTTAGACTTTTTTTGGTTGTTATATTGATGATCTTTGGCAGCTTCTCTCTAGAAATTTCTGAAGTGTAGGAAGTGAGTTAAATTTAACTGGATGGGGTTAAGAGGCCTTTCCTTAGTGGCAAATTATTTTATCACAGTGTATGTTAGAAGTTTGTTTCTTAGCGTTCATCTGTATTGAGCAAGATATTGGTCTAAATATGCCTGAGGCCACAGGCAGGATAACAACTTCTGTAAAATTGTGCTTTTGCTAAGTTGTCCTGAGACTGCAAGATGAGCATTTTCTCTTTTTAACTGTTTGTTTTTCATTTCTGGATAAAAGAATCAGTTTAGAAATTCACTTGCACAGCAAAATTAAATGCATTTTTCTTGTGGCTGTTCTTTCCACTGCTGTTATAAAGGAATAGGACCATGTCATCTTGGTGGGGAGCAGTAACACTGAAAATTTTGTTCTCAGACAGAGTCATTGCACTTCTCAAGTCATCATAAAAATACATCACAATAGCATGGTGTCAAGAGTGCTTGCATGTTTGAATTTTTGTAAGGCTAATGATGATACTGTTTCAACAGTATTATTATCTATCTTTCTCAGGAAAAGAAAAAAGCCAGATACACAGGTTACACATGTTATAGCACTAAGATTCAAAAGAAAAATGTAATAAAGGCATGTTGAGACTAACATGGCTTTTCTTGTTTCTCAGGTTCCCAGCAGAGTTAAACATCCCAGATGGCAGATGTTGGTTTGAGCTTTGGCTGTAAATTAGCCACTATTCAAGCAGCATCTGAAGAGCATCCCATGCCTCTGAACTAAAATGTTTTTGCTCCACTTTCTACCAGCCCTTTAGTTTTGGGACCTGTCTTTCATAAATGTGCTCTGAGCTTGAGCTCTGAACTGACAGGAGTGAGATAATTTTACAAATTAGAGGACATGATTATGGTTGGGTGCCTTTTATGGCCACTCACTTTGATGGTCTTTGGGATCGCCTTGTTTCTCCTAAACTTAGTGTTTGAGTCCTGTCTGTATCCTAGGCAGTCTGTGTGAACATCAACATGCAATGCAGTAACTCCTTATTACAGCTTTGCTAATACTCTCATTTATAGAAAAGCCAACACACAAACCCAAGCCCCAAAGGCTTATAACACACCAGTCAGAGCCTGTCTGAAAAAGCACATGAGCGCAGTAGGAAGGAAAGGAAAGATTTATGCAGCTTGATTGATCTCTTCTTCTCTGAATTGCAGCATTATTGGATGTCTTTCATTACAGAGGTATTTTGCAGAACGCTAACAGGTTCAGACAAGACTTCAAAATGGCTTCTCTGCATGCCTTGCTGTACTATTTGTCTATTTATTTTGGGGAGATAATTACACTGGCACTAAAGTGAGCAGTTGGAGAGGGATTGGAAGGATAAGGTCAGTGAAAGAGGTGAGTTTGTTTATATGACTGTAAATACCGAGGGAAGGCTACCAAAATGGAGGGGTAAAAAAAATTATAATTATAATAATAATCTACTGGCAATTCTTGTATACAATTTCAGCAAAGTGCTGGATCCTCATGGATTTCAGCTGATTCTTTTGACCTATGAAACTTGTCCCTGAACTACCTCCTCAGCAGCAGTCTGCAGGATGATTTGAGTAGTGCCTGGGGCATTAAGTGTTCTTGTTTCTCCCAATATATATGCTCACTAATCAGTTGAAAAGCCCACTCAAGATGATGGAAAAATATCTGTCCACTGATGTGAGGGACTGTTGACCCAGTTTTCACTGCATAAATTACTGATTTCATCCTAGAGCTTGGCAAAGACTCTCTATATTTTCCATGCACAGCATACACACTGCTTATTTCTTCTGAATTGTTTTTGTGCTTTAAATGGAGAAGTGGTAGGGATAAATAGAAAGGAAATGAAAAGGAGCAAACTCAGAATTCCTGCCAGCCAATACAGGATGGGCACCTTTCCAGAGCAGTATGTTACCTGAAAAAGCCATTGTCCCCACCGGTTCTGAAATGAGAGAGGGATTCAGGATCCAGAAAATGAAATTGTTATAGCTCCATAATTGCATCTTTCACAACTTTGGTATCATACTGAGTCTTGTGGACTTGGCACCAAGCCCAGCAGCAGATGTCTTGCACTGCACTGACATATAGTGTGATGAGACCCAGGACAGAAGCATAATTTTGCAGCAGGCATGTGAAATAATTTTTTGGTAGTAATTTTATACAGTCCTGAGAACTACATTTTGGAAGAAGGAACAGGGCTGCTTTAATACCTGTGAGCCCAAAGCACTTAAGATGAAGATCAGGGCTGGTTGTAGCATCCTTTTGGTGTGCTCAAGACTCACAGAGAGGATCCTGGATGGAGTGATGGCTGATGGCAGGCAACACAATTGTTTCAGGTAACTCCTCTCTGGTTTTTGCCTTCCCCTNTCCCCTGTCATGAGCAGCTCTCCCCTGGACTACAGTATTTTGCTCCTACAGGTACTCCGTTTGCACAGGAAGGAGGAACAGGTTTGCCTTGCCTTGTAGCAGGCACACCAGGAAGGCAAGTCAGAACTCATGTTCCTTGGCATTACAAAAATTGTCTCCTGGCTAAGGAACAGGATATCTTGGCCATGGTCGCAAATCTGCATTAACTGGTGCTGTCTCAGAAAACACAGTTTTGCCCTTGGTGCCTTTTGCCTTCTCTCCTCTGTCATACCAGTGAAAGCAGTTGTATGGTTGCTTGGTAAATCCCCTCAGAAAAGTGAAGCAGACTAAATACTTCCTGGCTTTCGCCTCCTAGCTTTATGTGGGACTTGGTTCCCTCTGAGGTGCAAAAATCAGAGATTCATAGACTCACACAATGGGTGATGTTGGACAGGGCCAGTAGAGGCTGTTTAGTCCAACATCTCTGCTCAAGGAGGGCTCTATAGAGCATGTTACTCAGGATTGTGTCCAGGCAGCTTTTGATTATCTCCAGAGAAGGAGATCCCACAAGATCTCTAGGCAGCCTGTTTTAGTACTCAGTCATCCTCACTGTAAAGTTCTTCCTCATGTTCCAGTGGAACATCCTGTGTTTCAGTTTGTTTGTTCCACCATGAGGATGTGGAGGGCTGAAATGCTACAAAGCCAAGCAGTCAGGTAAAGGGCAGATGCAAAGCTGTTTATGCTGTTGAGAAATGGCAATGCCCACCTAACATGATGGTGAAATTCTGCCTGAGGTTCAGTCTTCAGTGCTCTCACAAATTGCATTACCTGTGACTGATAGCTTCTTTGATATAGAGATGGTGATATTTTCCTCTTTTTCTGTAAATTTTCAGTGCAATTTTGAAATGCTGAGGGTGGATGCTGTCTCCTTTTAGTCATATTTATGACTGGTTTGCTAACAGCTTGCACACGTATTGCAGAAACAGGCCATCATTAATTTGCTGTCTATTTCCAATATAAGGCAGCAGTTCCTAAAATTTTATGTGTGCCATGGCAAAGATGAGAGTTCCTGCTTCTCTAGGGACAGGGTCATTGCATTCTTTAGTACAATCTATAAGAAGCTTCTTCCCATCCTGAATAGTTTTCTTTTCAAATGTGAAAATACATCTAATATCACATCAGGTCTCATAAAGGTTCATAAGGTAGTGAAAACAGCAAGAAAGGTGAGGAAGAGAGGAGCCCTTGGTAAGCATTTATTTATTTAATGTGATCATTCAGATCTCCAATAGGAGAAAGCAAGACTTATCTGTACTGCTATTGGAACATAAGTAATAATGTTAATAACATAGTACTTGAGAATAATTGAGACCCCAAGGGAAATAATGATGGAGAGATATGTGGTAGGTAAATACAGAGTGAAAAAAAATCTTAAATAAGGTTGACAAGCAATAACATTTAATAATTTTTATGTGAAAAGTGAGAAATTACTTTAATACCATTCTAAAAGGAAAAAAAATCCAATCTGGTTTACACAGCTCAATCTCTTCAGGCAGGAATTTTACCTGCTAAAAGGGGGATTTGAGCTGGTGATTGTTGTGGCTTCCAGCAAAAGTCTTATTTTGAAAAACCTAAATTAATGTTCCTTCTTGGTTGTTAATTTGATTTTACTGCTACTGAGCTGGCAAAATGTATGTGTTGCTCTGCTGTGTTCTTTGCAAAACAGCTGCGGATCTGCCAGACAGAGAATTGTAAAAGCTGCTGATGTACAATGGATGCTGAACTGGGGGCAGGTAGGTCTCCCTGCACTTGAGAGTCAAGTCCTGCACAAGCTGAGAAGGGCCCCATAGGAATCTCATGAGGTTTAACAAGGCCAAGTGCCAGGTGCTGCACTTGGGTCAGGACAATCCCCAGTACCAGCACAGGCTGGGGATGGACAGAGGGAGAGCAGCCCTGTGAGAAGGACTTGGGGGTGCTGTGGGTGAGAGGCTGGACATGACCCAGCCATGGGCACTGCCAGCCCAGAGAGCCAAACGTGTCCTGGGCTGCATCCAGAGCAGCGTGGGCAGCAGGGGAGGGAGGGGATTCTGCCCCTCTGCTCTGCTCTGCTGAGACCCCCACCTGGAACCCTGCATCCAGCTCTGGGCTCCCAGCACAGGAAGGACATGGACCTGCTGGAGTGAGGCCAGAGGAGGGACACCAAGATGATCAGAGAGATGGAGCACCTCTCCTGCTAGGAAAGGCTGAAAGAAATGCTTGGCTCCTGAAGCAGCTGGTTTCCACCAGGATGAATGAGATGAAACTGCTGGTGGTGAATACGGAAAAGGGCAGACAACTGTGTGGTGCTGCCAGAGGAGACACTTCATTCACCTCTAGGCTCAGAGAGCAGAGAGCAGTCTTTACACTTGAGGCTTTTTTGTTTTGGACTGTCATAAATTATTTTTGATCTTTAACATAAAGGCAATATGCCTTCAGTGGACCAATGATGCCAAAATACTTTTGTTTATAAGGAGTAAATGCAGTGCTTTGGTCATTATCTTGTTCATCTCCAATTAGTCACTTAATTCGCATCCTCCTCTTGGCTATGCTGGCAGGTAAGCCTCAGGCTGTGCATGGTATCCTTCATCCAGGGTGCACAGAGGAGAAGGGATCCTGCCCCATTTCAGTCTCCTTTTTCATGTGCTGTCCTGTGAGCTGGTGACATCAGCAGAAAGAAAGAAGCATTCTCAGAAAATAAAAGTAAAACAAAAAATATACATCCAGACACGTACATGACTCAGTAGGAGTGAGTCTTTTCTTTCTCTGTTGCTTGAGTCATTTTGTAGAGATGCATGTCCAGAGGGGAGAGGCTGGAAATATGGAAGAAAACACTTGAGGGACCCATAAGCCGTGCAACAACTTCCTCACAGTGATAGCTGGTGAAGAGATCACTGGAGAGTCCAACAAACCTGAAACCAGAGTCCCTTCAGTCTCAGCTGAGGAAGCCAACCCCGCAGATGGGATTGGATTTGACTTTTTTGTGGGCTGGAAGAAAGGCTAAATGACAGGCTGAGTTACATGAGTGATTGTTGGGGTGTTCTTGTGGTGCTGAACTGTAACACAGAACTGTCCAAGGGAAGCTGGCTTCAACAGATTGGCTTCTCACACGGGCACAGCTAGCACAGAGATGTACAAGCCTGGAAAGGTATTTTACCTTCCGCTGCATAGGGCTAAGACACAGCCCCTAATAACAGGCTACACATTCCTTAAAAAAGGAATTGCATCTCAGGAAGAAAAATCCCACTCTCTTCAACTCAGAAACTTGTATTTCTTTCTAAGCAAGTGGTGGTGAAGAACATCCCTCTGCTCTGAGGGGCTGTTGAGTCACTGTGTGCAGCCAGGGCCCCCTCCCTCCCTGGTGCCTGCTTCTGCCAGGGGTTGGAAGCATATGGCCAGTTGTTTGCAGTGAGATCTGGGCTGCAGTCCCAGGGAAGTACATGCAGGGATAGATGGAGGAGTGGTTGGATGGAGGATGTGCAGCCTGAGTCACAGCCGGTGCCCAAGGGTGAAAGCCTGGCCAGGGCAGGGCCGGCCCCGGCTGGCCTGTTGGCAAGTAAATATTCTGCAAAGCACCACTGAGACCAAGAGAGAGGGGAAGCCCAGCACCCTCTGAGGCGTGGTGAGAAGGGACCTCAGGCCATACAAGAACTTAAGAATGCCCAAAAGCTTGGGCAATAACCTGCAAAGAAAAAACATAGAGCACAGCAAACTTCGCTTCTGTTTTCATGCCCACCTTTTCTATAAAACCAGTGAGTCCTCAAGGGGATCGGAGATTCTCTTAAGCTTAAGGTCTTTCAACAGGATAGAGGTGGTGAGAATAGATAAAGAGCATATCTATCTGATACAGATGGAGGTGTGGACTTCTATTCTGTAAAATATCTGGAGAGCGTCAAGGATTGATGGGTTACCACACAAACCTATTTTATTTGCTTGTTTGTTGTTTTTATTTATAGCTGTTGAAAGACATTTTCCAACACTGTACAACTACTCCCAGGAATTTCTTCCTTTCCCTTCCCCCACCCCCCTTTTTCTTTCTTTTTATATTTACTCCTTGCATTACTGCTACATATCCTCAGGTGAATTTTGTGGGTTGTTTGTCTATTTCAAGTGATAGCTGCAGTGCAGAGGGGCCAAAATTGGTAACCCATGATCTCATAGTGTCAGTCTCCAAACATGACCATGGTAATCCAATGGAGACAGAAACATGCTAGAACTAAACTAAACAAAGACTACTGTCTTTGGAAGCTCCAGTGGGCACACAGATGTCACTTGCAGAAACCAAAGACTCATCTATCACTGTATATTTCTGAAACTGATACATAAAACAGCTAAATATAACCTCTTCCAGCCTTTCTTCCACACCAGAAATGACAAGGGCAAGAGGAGAAGCTTGCAGGAGAAACTTGTTTTATGAAGAAGTTATTGACATTGAGCAAGATTATTACCTCAGGTTGCATGGGTATTTGTGAGGCATTTTAGTTGCAACTAGAGTGAGAAAACAATTGAGGAGTCTTTTACCCAGATTGGGTAGATTTTTACCTAGAGTAGTCCACCATGGTCAGTATAAAAATACTCCTGGGAAATATCTTGGAGGAAAAATAATACTTTTGATTAATGAACATCATTATTTAACTATGCACAATGATACATACAGAATAATTTTAGCCTACACACTAAATGTGCACATTCTAAATTCATTTCAGCGCAAGACTTAATGAGAGTGTCCCTGGCAGTAGGCATCCCCAGAATCAGTTTAGCTGTACCTGTATGTCAATTAATCTTGGATTAATAATTCTCATTGACAAAAGTCCCTCCAGGCCAGCAGTGCCAAGGCTAGATGATGCAGGGGATTTTCTGTTGCAATTGTTGCCAGGTGATAACTCAAGCAAGTACAGGTCTCAACACTACATGTTCCCTTCTGTAAACAAGGAAAGATTACCAAAGAGAATTTAGACCATATATTTTGCACTCCACCTTTTCCTTAAGTAGCAGAGTAGATCAAAGGGGCTGGGATGCTGTCCTGAAATGTAAGAGGTGGCTGCAGAGGAAACTTGTGAATAACCACCCTCAGGACCTGTCCTTTAGCTCAGCTCCTTTGGAACTGAACCCCCACAGGGATGGAGAGAAGTCAATACTATTCTTCTCTGTGTATAAGGAGCTCTTCTCTGTTTATAAGGAGCAGGTTCTGTGCTGCTGTGGAGCCATTTGCTCCAGCCTTCCTGCACTGCATTTTCAAACCCAGCTGTAGAACAATCACAGGCTTATTCTCACTTGCAGGGAAATGAACTAAGTTCAGTGCAATATCTTTTCAAAGGGGAATATGATATGTATTTACACAGTCTTTAAGCAAGTCAATGTTATAATTTCACTCTCCAGCACTCACAAGGTCATAAAGTTCCAGATATGTTAGTCCATGTGGTCTGGACAGAGAGGGCAAGGAACACCTGCTGTCAAGTCCTCATCAGATTTTTGTGGTTGCTTTTGATAGGATGCATCAAGCTTAGTTTTGGATATTGCTTTTATATCCTTTACAAATCATCAGTTATTAAGAGGCAGTCCTTTGGTTTGGGTTCATAGTTACATCATCCTACCTAAATCTTACATCAAATTGCTGCTCATTGTCTATTTTTCCTTGTGTGAAATATGTTTGAGATGTCTGCTCTTGCTAGACTGACAAAAAAGAGAGGTATCTGTGATGTTCCACAGATTTCTAGCCACCTTGCAGGTGTGCTGATTGCAGGTTCTGTAGGCTCATCAGGAGCACTGGGTTGGTGGTTGTGACAAAAATGGCACTTCCCTTGATTTTGCTTCTGGAAGTGGTGTCCTGGGACAGCTGTGTTTCTTCTGGTATTCACTTATGGAATGTCACCTATTCCTCATGCCTTTTATTTTTTTGCCATCACAAGCTTATATATAACTGATGCTTATGTATAATTGTGGTGTTTGTTGTTCTCTGTGAGATTTCAGTCCTGGATATATCTTTCAAATCTAATTGCTAGTGGTCACTGAGGTCAAGAACTTAGGCAAAACATCATTTGAGGCTCTTAGGAAGATAACTGCAAAAATTTTTATTGACTTCCTTGTATGCTAGTTAATTTCCAGAATCTATAAGCAGTGGTCTCCTAAGAAGTAAACAGGGGCTGGGGAGTGCAGCTAATCACAGGACAGGATGGGTAACTGAGTTTATTCAAGTATAAGGTAAAGGAATAAAAATGCAAAAGGTGCCCTGTACATTGAATATGGAAAAGCAAAGTTGGGGTTTTCTCCCCAGCTGACCTGAGTAGCAGTTAAACTACTTTTATCTGTACAGTTGTTTGAACAGAAAGAAACAGGGATGGAAAAATCAATGATGAGGTTGTTCTGCAAGGTAATATCTCATACAATTATTAAGTACCTTTTAAGACAGACCTAGGAAATCTCTAAAAAGGGGCTTTTCAAGATTATGAACCCCACAGATACTGCTGGCAAGTACAATTATATGCTCAGAGCTGCAGCTGTGAATCTTTACAAGGTCAGTATTGACTTTCTTACTCTTTGTTCTGTGCTGCTAAAACCCATCCTTCCACTCTGCTGGGTGTCAGCAAGACAGCTGGGAAGTATGACTTGAAAAGAAAAAAGGATGAGAATGAAGCAAAAATTTGCAAAAAATTGCTCACATTTATCTGGTCTTCCAACTGTTACAGCTTTACCTGATGCAGCTACTGTGCCTCTGGTTGGTTGTTTTAAAAATGAACTTTCTAATGTGAGCTGAAGTGTTTCTACTTGGCTGCTGGAGGAATAGATCAAGGTCTCTCAGACGTCTAACACGTACAACACTTCTCTTCACAAAAGTGTACTGCGAAAAACTCTGCAGAGATTCTTGAGTGATAAGAGGTTATTCTCATCTTTCACCACTGAACACCAGATATCTCTGAGGGTAAGACTGCAGACTGCAGTCTGGGCTGGATTCTTGACAAAATGACTGAAATCTTCTGTGGCCTTCAGCAAATCTGGGTTCAGTCCCAGTGTCTGGGTTCCTGTGCCAAGGATCATCAAGGGTGCTGGTGTTTTGTCTAGCCCTGTCTTCAGTGCTGATGTCTGCACATTCTGGCATTAGCCAGGCTTTCTGTCAGGCTGGTAGCAGTGCTGAGCTAAGGCCATGGGAGAGGTTTGTTAAGGGAGGTATACTTTCTTACATTGGCTTATGTAACTGGAAAATGCATATAAACTTAGAGATGAACTAAGCCTTTCTCAGCGCTTAGGGAGACATTAGAAGAATTTGGGGCTAAAAATCAGGGAAAGTAATTTCCTGTTTAACAACATCAGTTGCTTGAGTGACAGGAAGTTACACCCACTAAAAAGGGCATTAGTAGTCATGGAAGTGAAAAATTACCAGCTCCTAGAGAAGGCAAAGGAAGAGAAAGTAATCATCTAGAGAATAGAAGCATACCCTAAATTCAGTTATCTCATTTACTGTATAATTCTGGGATGACATTTCTCTTTCCCTACATTTTACATTAATGAAATGAAGGTAGTAAGGCCTTGGTAATGTACTACAAATAAAAGAAACTGTAGAAGAAAAGGATTTTTTCTTCAATTATTCATTTGAATATTGAAGCTAGTAATTTTGAACTGTAAATCTGGGAATGGTGTGTAATGGCTGTCTGAAACACTGAGAACTTGGATCATTTTTATTGGAATAAACACACACCTTAGTAGGGAGTTCCCAAGAAGTGTTTCTAGTCTTTTGATCTATTTTTAAATGTCAGGAATTTCATGCTTATGTTGCCAGATGAACTTGTGAGAGTCTGTGTGAATTCAATATTTTGAGAGTTTTTGTTTAATTTGAAGAGATAATTATTTTTAAAATGTCAATTTTAAATTATAATTTAACCAGGCTAAAACTCATGTTCACATGGTTAAACTCTATTTTCTTTGTCCCTTTACTATGTTTTGGAATTGCTTCTTCCTAAAATGATGCTCAAACTTGTCAGGTAGGAGGTGGTTGCCACCTGAACAAAAATGTGCCAGATAATGTCATAATAATGGAACAGTGTCAATGTACTTGTGCCGTCCCTTAAGGCTATTCTCTGTTCCTCTTTAGGTTACAGGTATAGGTGTAACCAAGGACACCAGATTCCTATAATTATAATAGTAGTAAGCTAGTTTAGTGAATGAGAACTGGTCACCTTGTGAAAAGAAAAGAATGGTATTTGAAGGCAGGCACTCCTACAGGCCAAGAGAAATACATTGGATATAGGTGTGGGGCAACTGCCCAAGCCGCTGGGGCCGAATTCCTCAGTTTTGGCTTCTCCGCCCCAGAGGGGCCTAAGGAAGCGCGGCAGAGCACGATTAATTCAGACAAAATCTCTGTCTATTTCAGCTAAACCTCAGCCAGCTAGAGCAATCAAACCTGCTGGAAACCAGCTCCTGGGTTGCTCACAGGGCGGTTTATGTGTTGCTGCCTATGTTTAGATGATTGGCAGAATAGACTTGCTGGTGCAGGTAGGTGGTACCGTCTGTCCTCAGGGCTTTGCTGAGGATGGTGTGGAGGGGCTGGAAGTCAAAGGTTGGGCTGGAAGTCAAAGGTTAGGCTGGTGTGGGTGTCTCGTCCCTCACCCTTCTGCTGTTTTTGCTCTGCCTTTTGAGGCAGCCTGGCTGGATGTGCCAGGTGGTGCAGTAACCTGCCAGCTCTGCTCAGCCACAGAAGTCCTGTGAGTTTCCAGGCATCAGCTCATGGCCTTGTCCATGCCAAATAATCCAGCTCTTCTGTCTCACTAGAAATTCCTGATTGCTGTGCTGGATAGGAATTCTAAAGGACCAATCCCAAACCTTGATCCTGCTAGTTCAAATGGCATTATCAAGGCTCGGAGAGAGAGTATTTCATTCCACATTCAGTGTTTCAAATTACTTCTGACTCTTTGTGATACAAACAAGATTATTCCAGAGCAAATAGATTTGGAGCAAACCCAGTTTTCTACAGCAACATGGCATTTTCTCAGTATCCTCACACAGATTTTGGATTGTACATGGTCATGCTATTATTTACTTGGTCAAGAACCAGGAGGGCAGTACAATTCCATTGACTGAAAACTACAGTATAGGAAATGGGATCAACTTCAATGTGACAAATCATCTCCAGAGTCAGATATGCAAATAAAACTATTGCAGCCTGTAACAATTGCAACTAAAAAAAAATCACCGTATCTCATTCTAAGATAATGTCTAGCTTCTGCTCAGGATGACGTCCATACATAGATGATATTCTATTAAAAGCTGAGATGGTATAATGAAGATATTCTTAGATTTCTGGCATAAAACACCACTTAACAATTGTAAGCATATAAAACATGCTTTCATGCAAGAAAAGTTACTTAATCTGTCAGAGTTAAGACCAGAGTAAGTACTGATTGTCTTTACACTACGGTACACTACACTAAAAGAGTTTATGTTATTTGCTTGGAAGAACAATCTGTTAATTCTGATCCTCAGGACAGCTCACTGGCTTGCAGTATGTGACAAAGATAAATTTGCATTATATCAAATAATCATCTCATGTCATGACCCCTTACTTCTTCAAATCATAGATTTATGGAATCATTATGGTTGGAAAAGACCCTCAAGGTCATTGAGTCCAATCTGTGGCCAAAACCCAGCATGCCAACTAGACCATAGCACATAGTGTCATGTCCAGTCATTCCTCAAACTCCTCCAGGAGTGATTCCACCACCTTACTGGGCAGTCCATTCCAATGCCTGACCAAACTTTTAGTGAAGTATTTCTTCCTGAATGGTGGAGAATACAAGCTCTTTTCCTGAGAGGAGAAATATTTGCCATCCACAAATTGCATAAAAGGATCTATGGAAACCATGTAAACCTTTAAGGAGCTGGAGGCTATTATTCTTAGTTATAGGAAGACCAACAGCACCTGTAACTTTGCCAGAGTGGATTTACCTCAAGGATACTTGACCATACATTTACATGTAATGGGAACACTAAAATAAAATATCATGCACTTTAGGAGATAAGGAAGTAATAGGAGATTCAGTGGCTGTCTGATAGTAAAACTTCATGGGTTTTGGCAAAAGTTCAAAATAATGGTTATTTGAAGTTATTTGAAATGTGAACTGTTGGGTTTCTGAGCAATTCAGAAACACAAACTGCTTTAGGACCCTAATGTTAGTGTAAATAGCCAACCAATATATGTAATGTAAACCATGTTCAGCTGTGACAAGAAGCAAGCAAGGGATGAAACAAAAATGACACACTCCCATCTTCAGTTTTTTGTTTTAGACTCCTTCATGTTAGATAATTCAGTCCTCCAAGGGACTACAAGAGACTACATCTGGCCAATTACATTTTGTACCATTTTTCCCTGGCTAACAAGGTCTGGAATGCTGCGTCCTCTATGGATTTCTCTCTATTACCATGTGACAGACTAGACTATATACTGTGAAACAGGCAAGAATTTCTGCAATGACGTGTTTTGAACATGAGTTGTAATTAAGTTTTAACTTGGTTTGATGTTTAGATTGATATTGCAGCCACTAGATAAGCCAAGTTAGAAGAATGTAACTATCTGAGCTAAATAATGGAGTCACAGGGTCAACTCAATGAAATGTTTCAGAAAACATAATCCTTTAAAGCAACAAGATCAAACAGAAATTGATGCATTTCCAGAGTACCTGAGAGGTAAAAAAATCCGTATGGGGAAGACTGGTGATGTATCAGATAATGTGCATATGAAATATTGAAAGCAGATAAGAATCTGACTATTTTTAAAGGCAACCAGGCCTAAGGGTGTTCGTGTACTACAGGGCCTGCTGCAAAAAATTTAGGCCGACTGACAATTTGGCTATGACCCACGTCCATAGTACTAAATCTCTTGCTATTGTTGTATCAGAAACCAGATTTAGATGCATGTGGGTAGCATCTCTACTGAGTGCAGAAATACACCCAGGAGAAAACAGATAGAGATATGGGTTATCATTGTGTCTTGTTTTTCATTTTGTTTTCCTTTGATTTCAAATTGAATTTGGCTGTTAAAAAAATTAATTTTATGTATTTTTTCCCCTGTGAATTGTTGTGAGGTTTATAGAGCTTGGACCACTGTTTTGCTATTGGATATAGCTATATGGGACCATACTTGGTAACTGAAGGTTACTCACTTATCATTCTTAAGGCACTGTTTACTAAAAGTAACATTCTTAAGTCCTCTAACACTTGCTCCCATTTTGCCACATTTCTGCTAATCAAGTCTTTTGTCTGACTGTGTTCCTTTTAGAAGGATTAATTTAGTTCTGATAATCACCTTTTAATTTTTAAGCTGCACTGCATTTTTCCTATCCATTTTCTTTCTGGGCATGGCAAAGCTGCAATTAATTTATTCATCCAGGTGCCTTTGCATATGGCCTGCCAGAGATCATGTCAAAAGTCTCCAGAAACTTTTACAATTAACAGTTGTAGCTATTTAGCAACTGACTATCATTAGTAGCCTCTCTGTTCAGGTTACTTAATTAGTTACAACCAATTACCAGCAGGTTGTTCTTCGCTTCTGTGCAATTTGTGATTCAGTGAAGCAGCTTTCCCCTCGCCCGTTTAGAAGTCTGTTGCAGGTTGTTGTGCTTGAATGATTAATACCTGGCTGGTAGGAGATCCGAAACAGGCACTTGATCCTGCTGTGGCAGGACTTGCTAGCAAGGTTTCCTCTAATGGCAGCACCAGCGCAATTCCCTTCGCAGGCGGATCAGAGGGCGAGGCTCAGTGTGATGTACACAGGCACTGGTGGGAGAGTCACCTTTTTCCCCTTGAACTGTGTGGATTTATGATAAAGCCGAGAGCTTTATCCTCCCAAGCGTTTATAATAAAAATGACTTTAAACCAGCTCATTAAAATGTCATTGTGCTGCAACAGGAGCTCCATTTTTTTCCGAGCATATTCAAAAGATCAGACTTATCAGATCTGTGCAGGCAGTATAGAAAGAGGAAACTGATGCCTCTGGGATGTGCTCCTCCCTGCCTCAGAGAGCATGTTAGAGGAGGGAAGAGAAGGCTCTGGGGAGATCTTATTTCTGCCTTTCAAAGGTGGCTTATAAGAAAGATGGAGACAGACTTTTCAGCCTGTAGTGATAGAACAAAGGGTAGTAAGTTTGCATTAATTTAAACTATTTTTTTAATGATGTGTGTGGTAAAGCACTGGAACTGGTTTCCCAGAGATGAACTAGACCCATTCCTGAACACATTCAAAGACAGGTTGGACAGGGCTCTGAGCAACATGATCAAGCTGAAGATATCCCTGCTCACTGCAAGGGTTTGGACTAAATGACCTTTAAAAGTTCCTGCCAACTCAAACACTTCTGTGATTCTACAATTCTAAAATCTTCCCCTCTTCATCAGAAATGTTTCTTGCTACCTTGAGAAGTCTGCTGTGATCACAGAAGCCTTTTTCTAACAACGGCTATAGGGCCTGCTAGCTTCATTTCTTGTAGGAGCCTGGAATTGAAATTCCTGTAAGACGATGTTATACTTGCCTGAAGATGCCTAGTTCCTATCAGCTAATTTGGGTTACTGCACAAGCCTTTCTCTGTCCTGTGAAACACTAATTTCTTCAAAAAGCTGAAATTTTAGTGCTTTGATTTTAATTAGGTGTTTAGTGTCTAAACTTAGAAAAGCATTTTCTCGTGCCAGAAATTTGTTGTGGTAGATTTTTGGTGAGATTCTGCAGACTCCAGACCTTTTTCCAGGGAATTCTGCACAACAATGAATACTGAACAGAAATTATTGAATGCAGGTAAATTTTAGTGAACAGCACTTGTGTTGTGAACATATGCAGAAAAAAGGTTTATTTATGAAGGTTCACCTGAGACTCGTTTGTAAAGGTTCACCTGAGATTTGAACATCCCAATCTAAATGAACATTGCTGTTGTTGATATGTGCACTTTGTCAAGATTTCTGAGCAGAGATGGGGAACGGTAACGGAAGCTTCCTCTTAGCATAAAATACCTGTTTTGTTAATATCCAATGAAACTCATTGATCTTTAAAGCAAAGTGAAACTTTGAAGAGAAGAGCGAAATGAAAAGATTGCAAATAATCACAGCAGTGTTTTTATGCTCTGTGCCTATAGAATGGCTGGATAACACTGATGTTGTGCATTTGTACTTGACTAGAACCAAAGAAACATTGCTGCTTTGCATGAGGTAGCTTTTGTAGCCTGATAACTTGCTTTGTGTTTCCCAGAATATTATTTACATGGTATCTGCTTTACTTCAACTCGTCATAGCAAAAGTTCTTTGTACTCTGGATGCAACCAAATAGTATGTGGTAAACTACATACAAAACAAATTATGATGTTAGGATTAATTATTGAGACAAGAAGTCAAATAGTATATATGTATAAGTATTTTCAGATACTGAAGTAATGGTATGGATTATGGTTATATTAGCTTCTTTTTACCTATTTGTTTAGATATAAAATGGAAATAGTTTTCTAAAAGTATTCATTAAGTCTATTTTAGGCTCCCTTTGGAATAGTTTTGGGTACTGAATATAAACTGGCATCAGCACTTTCTATGCTCCCACTGTAAGTGCAGTAGCAACAGCAATTATGTGATGCTGTATATAATTCAAGCTTATAGGTTTTTTTTAGTTATTCTCTAGTAGAATAGATGGCTCTGTGTAATGATATTTGCCTATATTTCTCAAGTGACACTTTGCAGGCACATTTAGTTACAACACTAAATCTATCTTTTATGAATTAATTAAGATGGTATTTGTGTTTCTAACTCCCTCAAGGAAGAATGTAAATGAAGTATATTATGCCTAAAGTATTATTGTTGAATTGGCTTGAAAATTTCAGTTTGAGATTCTGAAGGTTGCTACTGCTGTCTGTATCAAGAAATAGAAGGTATCTGTAATCCCTTTCCTATTAAATCCACACCCTGTGTTTAAAAGAACTGACTGTAAATTTCTGTTATGGAAAAGAGTAAAATATTAGATAGAATGCATATAATATTCTCTGTAAAAATATATGTATTTGAATAAGTTTTATAATTAAGCACACAAAAAAATCTGAAAAATATTGACTATATATATCTGAATATATAGTTGACTATGTCAACTATAGTTGAAATGTTGACTATATATAGCTGAAATTTTCACTTTGTATTATATGTGGAGGCAAATTCTTCCATTGTGTTCTTGGTTACCTATAAAAATGTGTTCAAGTGACATACACAGCACTTTAAACAGAACACATGAGGCAGCACAGAAGCTGAGATGCCAGATAATTTCTACTACATGCAGATAATTTCTACTACATGTAGTTACATGACCCTTCATACTATTCCTTTTTCTTTTTTAGCCCAGAATATAGACTTTTAAATCCTTAATTTAAAGGATTAATTTAAAGGAGTGCATCTTCCAGCCATATAGTACTCTTACAACAACTCAACAACTTATTAGCAAGACCCAATCTTTTCTGTGTCTCAGGCTCTGACTGAGACATGTCCAAAAAAAGGACATGCAATTATCTGCTTGTCTGCTTGCCTGTAATTCCTANTTTAGGATGCAGAAATGCAATCGTGTTTCTCTTTTAACTGTGATTTAAAAAGGCTGAATTTTTCTATGGCAGGCAATATCTTAGTCTGCCCCAAATTTACTCTTTTTGGAGCTGCTTTGCTGGAACAAGATGAACAAATGTCAATCCCTGTTTTCTGTTTTCATGGGATAGATGAGAGTGGATATATTTCCACCAATAAGATTTGGAGGGTGATGTGTAATGTTAACATGCAAATCAGATTGAGATGATATTTCTGTCAGGGGAAATAAAAACTCTTCCATGAATTTCCCTCATCATTCCTTTCATTTTCTGCATATAAGCTCCATGTAAAACTGTCAGGCAACTAATTAGGCAAATTATAGGGACCTTCTCATATGAAAACTAATGCAATTTCCAGAGAGAATTTCAAATGAAGATGCCCACAAGGAAGACAGAAGTCTGAACTTGTTTTCCTTTATTGAGACTGATTTATAAGTACAGAGATTTTTCACTGTCTAAACTTGACAGCTGCAAGAGGATCTAAAGGTGGACTTTCTTGCAATGAATATGTCTCTGAAAAATACTTGTCTTCCAGAAAGTGATGTATTTAAATGCAATGTAATTTTTTTGAAAATATTCATGCTTAGCTCTGGTAAAATTGTGCAAGCTGTCTGCATATTGCATGATTTTTATGAGAAGTCATGAACTGGTGAAGGTTTATCCAAAATCAGCACAGACTTGTAAAGCTGGCAGCAATCTTTCCCAAGAGAGAGTTTGTGGGAAAAGCCAATTATAAACTAGGTTTCATAATTTGCTGCAAACTCTCTGTGCAGAGCTCACAGAGAAACAGAATTTCTCACTTTTAAGGACACAGGGCAATAATAAAAAAAAAAAGTGATCATCAGCCTTTGTCCTTTTAAAAGCAACAAATAACATTCTGTAAACAGAGGAGAGGCTGGGGAAAATGTAGTAAGTTATGTAAGAAGGAGCCACCCCTCAAAACAATCAGGGAGAAGGTTTTGGGCTGAGATGGTCAAAAAGGAATACAATATATGAAATAGACTAATTTTTACAGTCAGAAATATACTGACATAATATTCTTATACTTCTGTAAGACATTTTTCTCAGTCCTGCATT
Organism: Dicaeum eximium; assembly: GCA_013396995.1. NCBI lineage: Eukaryota > Metazoa > Chordata > Aves > Passeriformes > Dicaeidae > Dicaeum > Dicaeum eximium. The sequence continues at coordinate 346,130 of VWZP01002209.1, read as the reverse complement.
ATATGCATATAAAATGGTTAGCATTTCTCAAAATCAGTGTATGTTGAATGAACCTAATTTAGAGGAAGCTCATTGCAAAATTGAGAAAATTAATCCTGTTGGCATGTCATATGGTTGACTATTCCTGGTTGAGGTATCCAGGGATTGGTTTATAACCTATATTTAATATTTTTTCATCACTGACGCAGAAGGGGGGAACTCAGAGACCTGCTTTGGTGGGGCTGTGAGGAAATCCCCCTGGCCTGGGAACTCCAGTGGGCTGGGATGGAAACTCTCCCCAGATCCTCCAGCCCTTTCTTTCTGGTTCCTCTTTAAAATTATTAAATCATGTCTACCAAAATTTACAGCTCACAGTGAGGTCACATTTTAAGCCAGCAAGGGGCTTTACCGAGGCACGTGAAGGACGTTTGAGATCAGGTCTTGTTGTCTGTGTATTGCAGTTTAAGTTTACTTTCTGAGCAGACATAGGGTTGATCCAGTGTCTGGGACCTACCTCACAGTAATACTGGGCAAGTGCCCACAGACACTAGTGCTCCTTGTGGGGAAAAAAAAATGCTAGCCAAGGCTAATGTCCTGAAGAGGGGACATCCCTCAATCGTAATGTCTTGGTGAAAAGACTACTAATTTAGACATGCAATCTATTTTCCTCAATCACATACTCTTCTTAACCACTTAGGAAATGATCCCCCAAATCCTAATTCTGCTTCTGCAAGTAGGACTGATTATTTTCAGTCTATTTTTCTGTACATGTCTGATAACTGCCCCTTTCCTTCACAACCTTGTCGTTGTGAAGTGGAGCCTGAAAATATAATCATCTGCTTCCAAATACTGGTCCCTGTGATCAGTCTGGGAAAATCTTTGGTATTGGAAGATGGATTGGCATTTATGCTTATTATATTGCAGTGAAAGGTTTTGAGGGCTGTTATGGAAACTAGGTAACCATTTCCTCATAAAACTGTGTGGAGCAGTTGCTGGAGGTGTAGTGCATTCACCTCAATCTATTAATGAAATCAGACCATATAGAAATAATCTAGGAAGGAGAAGCACAGCCAATATACAGGACAAATGTTTCATTTTCTTCTTAACCTTTACTTAAGCTTAAAGTAAAATATCTAGGGGCATTGTGGAATCTTAATTTCCTCACTGCTTGAAGGGTTAATTCCAGATGGTCTGCAGAGTGTGCTGCTGTTCAAGTGAAAGCTCTGAATTGCTGGCAGGGATCAATGCATGAAGTGATGTTATCTAGAGGGCAACACTAGACACAGAAATGTTTCTTTCATTTTTAACATGGCGTAAACCTATGCCTTTCCCTAAACTGGAGTGATTTGATTTTGATAATTTGCATTTCGAACGTTGGTCGAATTACCTCCACCATTAGTGACTGTGCTTACATTTTTGACAGCTGAGTCAATAAAGTTAGGGTTCATAAAATATTGTAGCTATGACATTACATAGCATTTTCATTCTTAAATCCTTGGGTTTGGTAGTACTTGGATATAATGAAATAGAATTTAATATCCACCCACAGCAGGGAGAAAGTTCATATTTTTATATCTATACAGCTGCAAGGATGTGATGCCCACCCCTACTCACCCTTAATTCTGTTACCTTAACAGCCAAATAGGAAAGCCCTCTAGGAATAGCAATTCTATGAGCTTAGGGTAGTAAAGTGCTAGTTTTCATATCACAGCTATACTGTCCTCTCTTGGTATTTTCATCCATTTAGTTGCTGAAGAATCTTGCTGCTTTATCACAGTTTTTCTGAGCATTCCCATGGTTTCCAGGAGATCTGGATCAACATTAATATGGTTTTATTACCAAAAGGTTTTAACCAGCACAAGACACTTAATATGTGAGTAGAAGAGCCAGATATGCTGACAACAGACCACAGGCCTCCTTCCACAAGGACTGAGGGCATAGAGAAGCTCCTGCTGACCACTGAGAGAAGGTGCTAAGAGTGTGGTTATCACCATCTTGCCTGAGATCATCACTGTAAATGACAGGCCATAGTTTCAGAACCTTGTGATAAACTGCACAAGGTATTTTTGAGATTATAGTGATGCAAAAATGTTGGTTTTTTTTTTTTTTTTTAGATATGAGGAACAGGGAAGGGCAGGCAAATCACTTCTAATGTCCATTGAATTTCTCTGGTCCCTTGGGCTCACAGGGATGTCTGTGTAAGAGTAGTTTTTCAAACTAATTTTATCATTAAAACCAGAAATTATTTTCTGCGGGTATGGGAGGTACTTACCATAGCATGCCTGCGTGGGAGAAGCAAGACTCTTTTTAAAAATACCCAGGCCAGCTCTTGCTCTGTCTCATTGCTTTGCTGGGTTGATTTTCATTTCAGAGGCGAAGCTCCCAGTCCGTATTCCTTCAACCTGGACATTGCATCAGCATCCACAGCCTGGTGGCACTGTGTGGGCTGAAGGATGGGTGAGGAAAGGGTGAGGATGCCAGGCAATAACGAGGTTGAGGTATAAGGCACACAGAATAATTCTTGATGCTCCTGGATAATGTGCCTGTATACACAGTGTTAACTGGAGACCCACGCCTGCATCTCAGCCAGCTGATGGACTGACCTCCCTTCTCTCCCTGTTTATCTCCCAAATCCTTGACCAAACAGGGAGCTTCCTCTGACTGTGGATGCTGCCATCCTCTGAGCTCCTTCAGCCCCCTCATGCTGCCTCTATCCTGTCAGTCATGGTCTGCATCCTCCAGGGTGAGCAACTTTGGAAAATAATCATTAGTCAGGCCTTATCAGTTAAAGTGAAGACTCTCAGGACAACTAATCTATCGACACATTGCTCACTGGTGAATTTATGGACTCTAGGCTGTGCTCAGGTTTTCACCCAACAGCTAAATCAAGCAAATTCAGCATCCACAGCTGCATCTAAGTAGTTTGTTGCATATGTAGAAACACTGGGTGTCAGGCGGGTAAGGAGAGAAAAAATTAGCTTTTTTCCCCACTGGTGAGTTTGGGAGGAACAAGAGAAGGGTTTGTACCTGAGAAATCTCTTGCTGTTTTAGATAATGAAACCATTTTTTCCCATAAAGTTTTACCTCCTCACCTTTCATGTGTGCCTGAGACGGGAAACCCTCCCATATTCTGCAGTGACTAATTACTGAACTGTACTCAGAAAAAGCTGTGTCACATGGCAATCAATGGAACAAGAAATTATTACAAATTACACTGTAGGCTAGATGCAGTGGCAACAAGAAATCTTTAGAAATCCAAAACAAGAAAAATAATCACTTGGTAAATACATGTGAGATAATTAATTATAGAATCTTGCCTGTGCTGCTCTTCTAGACCTAAATATTTTGCTTCATTTTAAATATTTAATTTACTTGTATGGCTTGACACAATTTTCTTCTTCTGATGTGCTTTCTTATCATATCATTGAAAAGAACTGCCTTCACTCTCCCTTGTCCTCTTTTCCCTCCAGCTTGCTTTTGGATAATTTTAAAGGTGTACTTGCTCTTTTTACTTAGAGCAGTACTTCAATATATTCAGATTGTGACTCCACGAAGAATTTCTTTTGCCTCTGTGATTTCAGAGAGCCTGAATTAATAGCAGAATATCACATATCTATATATCTATATATATCTATGTATATATATATATCTATATATCTATCTAGATATAGATATATGTAAAAATTAACATGGGAAACTGTAGGGAGAAATGTCTTTGAACTGTCATGCTAATGTAATTTTATTTTTAAAGCATATTTGGAGACCTGCTGTTCATCATTTTAGTGCATTAGCTTTGCATTTGCTGATCTGGCCTCAGAAGCAGAGGCACGGGTGAAAGTCAGCATACTTTTGGTGTCTGCAGATCTACAAGCCAGGCCTAGAGATTACTCCAGACTAAAGGCTCAAATGGGAAGGGTGATACCGCTTCTAGTTCATGTTGTATGCTGACTGAGCTGAGAAAGCAGCCCTTTGGTGGGTGTAACCCAGAGCAGCCTTTACCCAACCACTGCCGTGTGATCCGTGAGAGTGACGGCAGCACAGGTCCAAGAGTATTTCCTTAATGCCCTTTGAGCACATTCTCAGCTACAAACAGGGCATGCAGGTGCATGTCTGTGCCTCTGTGCACGTCAAAGTTAGATCATACTTTCATTCCTCCTCTTGGATCAAGGGAGGGTGGAAAATCTCTGAACCTCAAAAGTAAGGAGAGCCTTAGTTTTGAAAGGATGTGCAGCCCTTCCCTGGATGGAGACAGCCTTGGAAAAGCGAAAGGCTTAAAAACAAGAGAGTTCTGCCCCTTTTTGGGTTCTCTGTGTCTTTACACTGCTATCAAGGCCAGGCTGTTGAAACTTTGGATCAACATAAGAATAAGAACCACACAGTTTTTGGTTGTGCCTGTGAGAAGAGTGATCAGCCACCCTGTGGATTGCTCACGAGACCTGTGAAATGTTCTCCAAGCTGTCACAGAAATAAGACTGTAAAGGTTTTTCTTTTATTATTATGTTGTCTATCTCAATTCAAGTACTGGTTCAAGCACCTTTTAACATTTGCTCAACAACACTTGTTTACCTAATTTTCTATTACAAAAGTTTTAGTGTTCCAGATACAAATTTGAAAAGGAGTAAGGTGGCTAAAGGCATGGACAGACTTTGAAATGTCTAAATTTTGAGAGAGGTTACCTGCCTATGAATTGGGTGTCTTCTTGACTTCAAAACTCTGAGGCTTTGTAGAGCTAAACTTCAAGGGCAAGAGTTGCACATCCTTGAAAAAATTATTTGGAATTTTCCATCTGGGGACAATAATTTTCAATGACTGGGGACAATAAGAAAGCTGCAACTGATTAGCTGACAGAAGTCTCAGGGAGGGATGTTTTTAATGGCTGTAAGTACCTGAGGGGAGGATGCAGAAAAGCTGGAACCAGGCTCTGCCCAGCAGTACCCAGTGACAGGATAGAGGCAGTGGGCACAAATCAAAACACAGGGGGTTCCCTCTGAACATTTTTCCACTGTGAGGTGACCAAGCACTGCCAAAGGTTGCCCCCAGAATCTGTGCAGTCTCCATGCCTGGAGACTTTTGCAGTATCCAGCTTTTGAAGCTTTCTGGACACTGTCCTTGGCAACATGCTGTAGGTAATTCTTCTTCACCGGGAGGCTGGACCAAATGGCATCCAGTGGTCCCTTCCAACTTCAACCATTCTGTCATTGTGTGATTCTCTGGTGCTGTTGTTACACTTGGATGTCACTTTTATTGTAACTTTATTAACATTGTTATCTAGCTTGTAATTTTGGAGAGCTACAACACTGCTTTTGCCAGTTATTCATAAATCTGTATCTCATTCTATTACCTGTTTCAGTTTGAAAGAATTCATATTTCAATGGTTTTCCATTGGTTTAAAAAGAATTTTGGCTCTTCGTCTCTAGTAACTCCTGATCCTTCACGTAGCCTGAAGTTTCTGCAACAATGCAATAACAGAAAATTGAAAGTCAGTAGCACTCACATTTTTCCCAGCAGGTTTAGTTTGCAAACCATTAAAACATCCTCCTTTGCTCACAGGTGAAGGACAAATTTACCTTGAAGTTACAAAAGCAAATCTCCCTTCTATCAGATTTACTACATGGTAAGTAATTTTATTTTGCTATATAAATTTGAGGCTGTTATAGTAGTAAATGTAATTTGTCCTTTCCTTTTCTTGGATGTTACATTTTCGTGGCAATGTGTCAGTAGGAAGACTTCAATGAAGACATGATTGTCCCACTCTGCTCTGCACTGGTGCAGCCTCACCTCAAGTCCTGGGGGCAGTTCTGGGTAGTGCAGTGTAGGAAGGACATTAAGCAATTAGAGGGTGTCCAAAGCAGGGCTCAGTTGGTGGTGAAGGGCCTTGAGGGGAAGCCTTATGGGGAGCAGCTGAGCTCACTGGGGCTGTTCAGCCTGGAGGAGACTGAGGGGAGACCTCACTGCAGTTACAGCTTCCTCATGAAGGGATGAGGAGGGGCAGGATCTGACCTCTGCTCTGTGGTGACAGGGACAGAACCCAAGGGAATGGCCTGAAGTTGTGTCATGAGAGGTTTAGGCTGGACACCCGGAGTGTGGTTTGAGCACTGAAACAGGCTCCCCAGGGAAGTGGTCACAGCACCAAGCCTGACAGAGCTCAAGAAGTGTTTGGACAATGGTACTGGGCACATGCTGTGATCATTTGGGATGGTGCTGTGCAGGGCCAGCAGCTGGACTTCATGATCCTTGTGGGTCCCTTCCAGCTCAGTGTTTTCTGTGGGTCCTAGTTCTGGGGTACTCTGTATTCTCTCACATTGAGCTAATCTAGATTGGTTCACAGCTGGAATCATGGGCGCTGAGGATGGTGACGGACTCAGCAAAGCAAAAAGCTGACTCTAGCTGGTGGGATTAAACTCCCCACTAACCTTCCCTAGAGAAAGAGACAAAAATGGGCCAGACCTGCAGAACCAAAATTTCAACAGATTAAAAAATTCCCTGACCACTAGGCATGTAGGTGGCAAGACAGAAAAGAAATGTTGTTAGACCAGTAGTTTGTGCTATTCGATGCTGGGTGCAATGATTTCACATGATGCTTTTACACACAAAGGACTGCATTTAGTGTGTGAATCCCACACAACAGCATGGCATGTCTGTTCATTCCTTGCAACAGTGGAAGCACCATGCTACAGACTTCCTAATGCTCTGCCTTGACTGCTATCAAAGGGAAATATCTGAGTCACATAGAGCATAATAATGAGAGGAACAACTCAGATGACCTACTTCTTACCCATGACCTTCAGGCAGTAGCATTTCTGTGCCTGGAAACCTCGAGGGCAAGCATCCCACAGCAACCCTGAGTTGAGAGAGTGGTGAGGTATTTTGGGGATTGAACACCCGGATCAGGAGGAGGGCTGCACTGTCTGAAAAGAGGTGTGGGAGGTGGGGTTTCTGGTCTTTGGCTGTTGTTCCTGGGCAGTTCTGCTGAAGAGTAGCATTTTCAGAAATTTAGAAAAGGGAAGGAAAATAATGTTTTATCACAGACACTTGTCATGAAAATAAGTGAATTAAGCCAACACACACGTACACACTCTGAGGACCAGATCCAGAGACCTGTTTATTCTGGTGGATTACCTTTGTATGCCACTGTATTTCACCCTGGGGCTCTGATGGAAAGGTAAATGAGCAGCAGTCATGACCATGGCTGCTCTCTGAGCCAGAGGTGGGGGGCAGAGTGCAAACTGTCCTACATTTCCACAGCTGTTTCAGCTGAGAGGGTTTAAATATGCTTTTGGCTGTTGCACCAGAGGAGGATGGCAAGAGAAAAGGAGTCTCTCACAGCTTCTGCTCTTCCTCTCTGCATCTATCTCTGTCCACCACGAGGAGTGGATAGCAAGAGAGACTGCAGGAGAGGATGCAGGAGAGGAACTGAGCAGACTGTCTGCTCTTGGGCCCATAAATAATACACAGATATGTATAGTTTCAGCTGATAACTCCTAAGTGTGATTAGGTTTAGGAACAAGTCAGGAAGGGTGTTTGGTGTCTTGCAGTGCTGCAAAACAGACCAGTTTCCTTGTGATCCTGCTAGAAATTCCTGGCTTTGGCTTAAGCACCATCTCACTTTAGAAGGAGAACATCTTCCTTCAAGAAGGATAAGGTTTCATGCCCCAGCACTTGGTAGAAGGTCCTTCACCTGCTGTTCCCATTTCTTCACAGGAGTATGAGGAGGAAAAAGAGGTAATAAAGTTATCATCATTGCTTTTGCTCAAATACAGCAGATGGGAAAAAGCCTCATATATTCAAAAGCATTTTTCTGCTTGCTTTAAAAGTAGATCCTGTCATATTAACCTCACTTTATTCTAAATTGCACCTATTCTGAGGGAAACTGAGGGAAAGATAGCTGTAGAGTATCCCTGGATAAGTGTATGTTATTTGCTTTTTTTAAAGGCTGAAGAACAGCAATGGAAAGATGATCATATTTCCTTGGCATCTCCATAACCTACTTTTTTTTCAGCTGCTTCAAGTTACTAGGGCTATCACTAGTACTATCAAATTGAAATTCATGTGAAGAACCTGGTTTCTTTCTCCGCCTCTGCCCCCATCTCTTCCTATTCCCCTCCTCTTTCCCCTTCCCTTTTCTCCCCCCCTTCTCTTTTTCTCCCCACTCCCTCCTCTTCTCTCTGCTCCTCTACCTCCCTCCATTTCCTTCCCTTTTTATCTTCTGCACCCTCACCTCTTGCACTTTCTCTGTCCTACCTTTTCTCATAAGAAAAACATGTTGGCTGGTAGAATCTTCCTGAAGGGCTAATTCAAGGATAAAGGATAGTATTTATCTGGTCACGAGAGATTTTCTTTCATTCAATTTTAAATAACAAAACATAATTTATACAACATAAATAATGTCAGCTTTCAAAAATCTATGAGAGAATGGCAGTGTGTCTTTGCTGAGCACAATCTAAAACCTCTTGTGTGAGCTGATCAAATTAAATAAAACTCCTGTGCTGTCAAAGTTCGAAATCTACTGGTGTGCCAACATTCATTCTTCAGCTCCATATTTAACTTTGCAGGCAGACAAGGTCAGCTGTATCTGATTGATTCAGCTTCTGTCTTATAGCAATAGCAGACGGTTGTTTCTCTAAGAAAAAAGGTGTTTTCCCCTATTTTCCTCCCACAGCACAGCAGCTGATTTGATCTCCTTCCACCAGATGGCAAGCTTTAACCAAGGGAAAAAAAAAGTTTTTTTGCAACTATCCATTTACCTTCGGGGAGAGGCAGAAGAGAGCTTGCCTTAGTGGTTTTTTTTTTATGTTGTTGTTGTTTTTTGCTTTCTGTTTTAAAAAATGTTTTTACTATAAGAGGCTCACATCCATCTTCTGGCATGATTCGTAGTGTTTAGAAAAATAAATCAATAGAACAACATTTGCTGTCAGCTATTCAGTAACTGACAGGTGTCATCAAGGGAAGCAAAAAATGGTTTAGAATACATGATCCATCCCCAAATTTCACGTAACAGAGACAGAATAAGTGCTCCTAAACAAAAAAATGGGTATAGTGATTCCAGTAAAAAATGAGAAGATATTACTAAGCTCTCAGTGCTGCATAACTGACTCTGAGTTCTGGTTATCCCCAAACCCCACATTAATCCCTACCTTTGACTCTCAGGAAGGAAGTGCTCTACCCTGTATTTCTGTGTATAACCTGCCCTTAATGCATGGACAATGCCCAGAGCAGAGAACTGTGCTTGCTCTGTTCAAGCTACATTATCTCTTCAGTCCAGGGCAGTCTGTGTCTCAGATCTCATGGGAAGGGAGTTAAAGTCTGCTTGTATTAGTGCAGCAGACTTTATCTGCTGTGTTAAAGTTAAAGGTGCTAATTTTCACTCCTTGTATTTTATGGACTGGCTGCTCCAGCTTCACAGGGGAAGCAGTTGTGTCACCAGGTTTGGCTTGGCATTGGTGACCCAGCCTTGGAGCATTGCAGTCATGTGTTAGGACCAACTCTCCCAAGTTCAATCTGGCCCTGTGGATATGGAGATATCTGCTCTGTCTCCAGCAACAACAACTCCAAGGGACTCTGCAGCCTTTGGGTTAGAAAATCTGGCACAGGTAAAATCACAGTTGCAAGTTCCTTTGCTACTCTTGTTTTTTTTTTTTTTTTTTTTAAATTGGTAGTTCTTTCCTCCTGAGGTTGTGAGTGCATCCCCTTTTGGTAACTGGGCTCCAGGAAATAGCATGGTGGGAGCCTTGACAACCCCAGGGGTTGCTGTGCTCATCCCTGTCACCAGAAAAGTGGTACCCAGTTGTTGAAGAGAACAGACGTGACTGCTAGCATCATGGAAGTCTTCAAAGTGTAGAGGGGAAATCAAATCTACATTTAAGCTGCTGACCTAATGACTGGAGAAAAAGAGTTCCTATTTTTTCCTGTAGGTTCTTTTCAAGTAGATTACACTTCCACTATAAACATCTTTACAAGTTTGAAAATAGCTTCACCTGTGTCTTTATACCTGTTTCTTAGCTCTTTCTAAAGAATAAACTTCTAAAAAGTAAATCAATGCCACAGACATTTGTAAGATTATGCCAGATGAGCCTGAGGGAAATTTATGCAACAAACACAATTATGTGGCAGTTTGTAGAGTAGTCAAAACTTGTGAGCTCCAGTTCTGAGACTGAAAAATAAATACATACATTTTAGCTATCTGCATTTCCTGGTTCATGGTTTTAATCTTTTTCTCAACATCATGGGAGGTTGGAAGCCTTTGTTTTTCCAAAAGCAGGAGCTCATTCTTCTGTTCTGACTCTTAGAACTGAGGCTTTACAAAAGGCTCAGGGTTGATTATACTGCGAAGATTGAAGAGCTGCAGCAGTGCAGACTGCAGTGAAATGGAACAGCTAAGGAGTATAGGTGGCAGGCTGTGGGTGTCTGGCTCTGTATTTATGCTATGAGGACTTAGCTTGTGTTTCATTTCTCTCAGGGAGAGGATTATGGGCTTTGGAGTTTTGTACTGTGCCTGGGGTTTGTGTAGGTCTTAGATTTTTTTTTTTTCTATTGGATAAAACACTGCAGTTTCATGCAGTGCCTCTGCCAGAGCTCCAGGCACGCCTGGGGAAGTTGTGAATGCCCTCTGTGACTCGGGCATCCCTGACACACTCATCTCCTCTCTCTGGAAACAAGCAATATCTCTCCAAAGCCATGTAGGTCTGACCAACAGCACGACTCTTGTCACTTGCTTTGCTGTCACTCATCTTACCCTCCACTTACTTTTCTGAATTAAGGGAGCTTCTGAAAACATTTAGGGAGCCTTTTCACACCAAGGTGACAGAAGTGTAGCCAGGTAGGAACTGTTTGGTGCTTCCAAAAGCAAATTATCCTCTGGGATATATAGGGACCCACTGCCCATATAGCTGCTCCCAGCAGAGCGGCAATGTGCCAGCTTGGCATGTTTCTAAGTCTAAGGACAGCAAGGTTACTTTTGCACTGGGCTTCCCTTCTCTGCTGCTACTAAAAAATGCACTGCAGTGGTACAGTGAGCCACTGCTCTTGCTGTGGACTTTGGCTCTGTGAACTTTGCTTTGGTTTTCCCAGTGTGAGTTAATTTAGAGATCAATTGCTTTTGTGACAGAATGCAAGGGATGAGACCAGTGTCATGATTGTGCAACAAGACCACAAAAACCAGGCCAAAATTGCCCAGAAAGAGAAGTATTTTTCCTTCACTGCATCCAGTAAGTTTGAATACTGTACTAAACTGAAAGTTCCTGAAAACCTTCAATGTATTAATGTCTTTTACTTGGTTTCAATTTTACTATTGGCCTCATATGTGAAACTCTGCTGAGTCTGAATTTCACCTTTTGTTTTATAATTCAATTGTTGATATACAACTAAAATAAAATCAGATTCCTTTTCCATATTCATAATGGCTGTGCAGTTCTGAAATAACTTAACTGTAATAAACCAATGCAAATAAAAATTCTTTTCTCTTCTGCTAAGAAAATTCTGTAATAAAAGTCCAAGCAAATGTAAAGGATTGAACATCCTCATAATACCTTTTCAAGGGTAGGAATGAATTTTGGAGTCATGCATCTTAGTAAAAAAAAAATGCTTTCAGTTCCCCTCTGAATGACATTTTTCAGTCTGTAGGGTTTGTTCAAGTACCAATCTGTCAAACATGGAGAGAGCTGAGATCACTGGTCTAAGTAATTTGTGGAGAGGAGACAACCCTTCTACCTTAAATAAATCTGAGCTTTCTTTGAAAGAACTGCTTGAATCAGAACTGCTGGGCTGGCAGGTGGCTGAAACCACGTGTGATGTTTGGTCTCAGACGTGTGGAAACCAGCCCAACAAAGGTGTATAAAAGACCTATCTGCTGTAGGCTCAGAAAGATTCCAGTGCTGCTTCCAAATGAAGGTGTGGTTGAGTTTTCAAGGAAAGTGCTGGGTGTACTTGCCTTGTGCTCAGTCTTTTCTGGGATTCAGCTTGCAGTAAGCCTGGAGTCAGGGTCCTGAAGTAGATGAACCTTTGGTATGAAATGTGTGGCTTCTCTCATGTTATGTGTTTGCAAATGTTTTCTATGCTGTTATCTGTTGACAATATTCCGAAATCTCTTATTTTATTTACTGAGATAAGAAACTTCTGCTACTGATGCAGGCTCCTAGTCAATCTTTCTTCTTCAAATAAATGTTGTTTTGCCTCTCTCTGCCACTGCTAAATAAATCAGAATCCCCATCTCAATGCCTGTAGAGACAGGAACATTTAATTTATAGCAATTTCCTTTTCTCTTCATGGTTTCTACTAAACAGAACATGCTGGGTCTCAACCTGCATTTGCATTTATGCTAAATTACAAGCAGAACAATCAATACAAGTCCCAGATCATGCTGCCCACAGCTGAACAGCAGCAAAAAAAGAAAACTGCCAAGGAAATCTTTCCCACCCAGCCAGCTTGTGACTTGTTCTTGTTAATATACTTTAGCAGATGGCATTTAGCCGTCTATTTATTTATCACAGGGGTCTTGGAGTGCCTCCCAAGAGTTGTGGAGATGAAAAGAGGACCTTATCCTTAGACAGCTTGCGAATCTTCCTTGTGAGGCAGTCTCAGCCACTTCTCAGGGCAGGTCAAGACAGGCAGGGAGGGTGTCTGGGCACCCTATCTGGGCAGTATCTCCTCTTTGAGTGCCCAGAGGGATGAAGACAGGACCTCCCTTCACACAGGACTGCTACTGGTGGGAGCTCCACTGGGGTGGTTACTGCGAGCACTGATCCCTGACAATTGCAGTCCTCCTTGGTGTGTGTGTGCCTGCTCTCCACTGCAGCCACCAAGGGAGTGGACCCAAGGGCACTGGCTAGAGGAGTGCTCTTAGGCTGCTGAGACTGTGTTCTGCTGTGGCCATTCCAGCCCCTGAGTGACATCCCCTCTGTCCTGCCACCCACCTGCTGAGCTGCCACTGCTGTGGCTGAAGGCCCTGCTAGGTGTCTGTGCAGCCCTCCCGCACAGCACACCTGGGAAGGGGCTTGCAGCTTTTGCCTTGGGACCCTGCTGAACATAAAACAAGCAGAAGAGCATCTCTGTGATCCCGCAGTTAGCAGCCATATCCTGCAGAGCTGGATGTCCTGCTGGGACTGACTGAATTGACAGGATTAATGTGACTCCAGGGGGTGTCCCTGAAGCTAATCAGAAGATGCTGGTCCTAATGAATGAAGCACAGTGGAGACAACAGGTATGCTAAATGCAGTGAATGTCCCCCTTATTGTAGTTATAGTGCTAGTGATTAAAACATTACTCTGTGGGATGCAGCTAACTCTCAAGCTAATTCTTGAGTTGAAGAAGGAACAGCTCATGAAATGTCAGCTGCAAATGTAATGGCAATCACTGCTCAGGATACTTGTATTTTTTGATCAATGGTCGTCTGTAATTGATGCAGGTTTTGGAGACTATGGATGCAGCTCCTGCCTGTCTCCCATGCAGCTTCTACTGGGAGCCTGCTCCACGTCTCAGAAACAAGTAGGTTCAACAGAAATGAGATGAATTAATCATTTTCCCTGCATAAACTGATGCTTATAATCCTGGCTGTGATTTCCTGTTATGTCTTCCCTTCTGCAGAGAACTTTATTCCCTACTGAGAAGAAATAAAATGAACCAAACCATTGTCAAAACAATTCAAAGCGCTCTGCTCCTTTGAGCAGAGGGATCAGCTCTGTAGCCTACTTTGCCTGTTAATTCCTCAAACTGCTGAAGAAACAGATGCAGGAAAAATGATAGTGTGTCTAATATTATATATTAAATTTAAGTGATGTGTTTGTTTTATTGGTAACAAAACATCATGTGAAATATACCTTTCTGTCCTGGCAAATGCCTCACCTTAGAATAAATCAAAATCTCCGTGTACCTGCAGACTATTGGCCAGCATCCAAATGAGCTATTGAATAAACATGCATGAAATATCACATAAAAGACACACAAAAAATAGCAGCTGTGAAGAATGGGCCCTCAGTCTCTGCTCAGTCACACAGTTAGACCAGAGAAGCTGTTGGTTGAACCAATGCCAATCACACTAAAGGTGCAGCACAGCTTCCCAGAAGGCATCAGCTTGGGGTTCTCTGGTCTAATGACACAAAGTGTTTGTGGGTGTGTTTGGGACAGAGTCCCTCATAACACACCTTGGTGTAGTGGGTAGCCAGCCAGCCAGGGGCCCTGGTGAAACAGCAATCTCATGGCTGCTAAGTTATAGATGTATGTAAGACCAGTAAGAGTTGTTTATTTTGCATATAAAGGCTTTTGTTTTTTTTATAAGTTGCTAAATTGTTGCTTCTTACAGAGCTCTCTTAGCAGCTCCCATTCATCTTTCCCCTAAAATCATGTAAGGCCATGAGAGAATAGAAAAATGTATATTTACATTTCACTTTTGAAAAAGACTAAATATGATAATGGTCAAGAATGTGTTTTTAGCAGGGAATAGAATATTATTCATTCTGTCCTTAGCAAAATCTACTTTTCTCCTGTCTTGTATTTCTAGGGGTTCTTTCCCCCATTATCTATATTATGCTAATTAGTTTCTGACTTCTACTTTCTCTTTTTCCCTCTCTCCTACTTAATTAACACGGTGGATGTTGTTTTTTGTCTTATGGTTACAATGAACAAGGCTCCTGTGAAAACAATGTTTTTTTTAAACCTTTTTAATTGAAATGGCATGAATTCAAAGATTGTCAGGCAGTTCTAGTAATTTTGTCACATGAATGTTGCTTTGGAGACTCTTCCCCCCAAGCACATTTAAAACCCCCAAACTAGCTTTATGCAGCAACCTTCATGCAAAGGAACATAATAAAAGGCAAGGCATTAAAGAATAATTAAATATTTTCCAAATTTTGGCAGTTGCACATGGAATGTTGCATTCAAGTGTGGATGCACTCTAATTCACACAAATGTCTTTCCTCTACGGTAGAAAATAAGCTTGAGATACAAACTGTTTTTAAAGATTGGTGCTAGGTTCCTGCCCATGGTGTATTTCCACATGAAGTTTCCATAACTTCTTTTCACCATGCAGTTAAATCCTTCTCCTCAGCAAGTGGGCTCTCGATGTTTTGCTGCTGCAGGTCAAAACACTTTCCCAGTCACCAGGATGAGGAGGTCCTGGAGTGAGCAACTCTCCAACCCCACTGGAGCTCGATTACTCATCCGTGTGGGAAGCAAACCACAGGCTGGGGAGGACAGCAGGGAAATGACAACCAGAGCTCAGCCAAGAGGGGGTGGACACTGAGTGGTTGCTCTGCTACTTTGTTGTTGTTGTGGCTCCTGTGATTGCTCACCCACCTCACTTCAGCTGAAATTCCCATGGCTTTGCCTATTTGTCTGTATGAGAAGTTTTGTTCTCAAAGGCTGCTCCTGCTTCTGTGGTGTTTTCAGTTTGTTCACAGAGCCTTCTACGTGTGCATGTGTAGTGCACTGCATTGCTGAGGACCCTGGGGCCTGATGTCCGCGCAGAGCATCGCTGTCACTCCACACGGTACATTAACAATTGTTCATGTTTTCACTGAAAACAAATCACAGCAGGCTGCAGTAAGATGTTTAACAACAGCTTGTAGATGCTTTGAGTTTTTATCTTTTTTCTCTGGCACCCCATAAACACCCCAGAAACTCATTTAGGCATCTTCTGCTTTAAGTGTTACCCAGTGCAGGGTGCTGGCTGCAGAGCGCAGTACCAAACACAGGAGATGAAATGCTGCTGTATATTTCTCTCCACTTATGCTGCTAAACTGATGGAATTTGTTGTGAAAGAATCTCCTCAAACTGAGCTATAGGCCATAACTGCAGAGTTTCATTCATGTCTGATTTCAGGTAACAAAGTACCGCCTTTGCCAAAAGCACCAGGAACTGCCCCAGTCTGCTTCATTTCCCCTCTCCAGAATTCAGGCTGGCAACGCATAAATCTCCTGGGTCCTCGTGCTGATACCTCTATTACAAAGGTATCAGCACTGGGGCATATATATATATATATATATATATATACATATATATTCCTATATATACATATATATATACATACATACACACATACATACATACATACATATATACATACATACATATATATATATATATATATATAAAACAGAGGGCAGTACTAAATCAAGGCCTTAGTCCAGTCGCTATCACAGTTACTCACATTCTGAAAAATTATAAAATCATTAATATCTATAGTGATTTTTATCTCAGAAAACGCCATGGAATTTTTCAGCTGCAGAGGTGCTTTGTAGTAAGTCTAAGATCTGCTGCAGACTTGTTTTACAGCAGACATGCTCTGCAGAGTTAACTTCATTTGATTCACTAATAGTCATGCCAGTTATAAAGTGGAGGCATTTAATTACAGTGCCTGAAGCTTGTGAGTCTTGATTCAAAGCCCACCAAAGTCAAAGGATGCTTTAAAGCTGAATGAAAGAAATTTGAAAGACAGCAAGGATCCCAAAGTAAGCTGTGACTACAGAATCAAGGTTGTAAGAGACCTCTAAGATTATCCAGTCCAGCCCTTGGCACTGCCCCTGTAAGCCCTGAACCACTAAACCACATCACCCAGCACCAGATCCAGATGCCTCTTAAACACCTCCAGGCATGGGGACTCCATTGCCTCCTTGGGCAACCTATTCCAATGTCTATACATTTTCCAAAACAGGAAAAATTTTCTGTGAAACAGTGCTTAAGGTTTGGAACTGTACTTCTAATAATTCCTATTTAATGGGCTTCTCCTTCCTTGACATAATTTTTTGTATTACAATATTTGTTCCTTGATCTGATATGCTAGTACCTTTAATTTATCCAGTAGTGAGAGTGGTCACAAATATTCTTCACTGGGTACTGGTGGATTTCTTGCAATTCTGAATTAAAACAAGTTTATTTTAGAAACTGAAAATTTAATTTCATGTATATTCTAATTGAGTTATGCTTACTCAGCAATGGAACACAATGCTTATTTTCCTTCTGTTCTATTTTATGTTTTCCCCAGGTTATTGCATTTCAATAATACAATATGATCGTACAGCAGACTAAAACGCATCGTGGAACTCTTGTACTTTGCTCTTTTGAACAGATGGCCAGGATGTGGGTTAGTGTTTATCAGTGCAAACCCAGTGAAATCAGTGAGAAAAGAGCATTTTATAGAAAGACTTTCTAAATATCTCAGAACTGCGAGGTTTGATAAGGCTGCACATGGTTCTTGGTTACCCCCACCTTCTGTAAGCATTTATACTTGAGGAAAGGGGATGCAGGATTTCTGCAGGATGCTGCCATTCGGACTGGGTAGAATGTTTACTCTCAGCCTCCTTTAAAGACAGTGGCCCAACCACAAGGTGGCATGAAGTAGACTAGTTCTGACAGCAAAATATTGTGATTCTGGTTAATTTTCCAAATCTTTCTCTTTCCTTATCAGTAAATGGGATAACAATGTGTAAAATGCCACATTATGGGAGCAGGAAGTGTGAGTTTTGACCTTTGCCATGGAGCAGTGATCCATAACTAGAAGTAGGTGACACTCTTATGGTGTCTCTTTAAACAAGCTTTTGCTTGGGCTTACACAATTAAAGCTTATACTTTGATTTGTGCAGTGTAATTCTGCACAGTCCCAAAAAGCTGGAGAGACTTTTGTTTCTAGTATCTCTTTGTTCTGTGAGCTGATCTGCCTGTGCTCTCTGGATGGGGAAGAGGAACTTGAAAAATCAGGAGCCACGTCTGTAGACCACCACCATATATTTAGCTAGTGCACTCTTCTGGGAGTGGAAGGAAGTGCTTGATGACACTAAATTTGTTAAATTTAATTTGAAAGATCTCATGTTTGCACAAGTTATCTGCATTTTCCATATTCTGGAAGTAGTTCTGCTGTCTTTCATACCTAAAACCTTAGCAATTGTACTGTGTTTGAGTCCCGTAGCTTAAATCATGGCAGAGATATTATGAATTATCACCTATTTTGCAAGGATTACAGTTAGCTATTTTTAATAGAAAAATAAAGTAAAATTTAGTCTATATCTGTCTGTAACACTATCTTTTAGGTAGTTTGTTTCATAGGCATTTGGGCATTTTGCATGTGCTAGTTACTGTGGCCCAGTTCCTTCCAGTGTCAAGACATGTATTTAGCATGAGTAAGATAATGGAGCCATCAACTTTCACATAAAACCACAAACTTACAGCAATTTTTTTTCAATACTGCTGAGGCTGAGACAAAGTTCAGTGATTTACACTGAGTCTGGTATCAATAGTGCTGTTTTTATCAGAGATGTGCCTGTTCCTGTAGCTCTTCTTGGAAGTGGGAGCATGAAGAAGTTGTGCTCTGCTTGATTTCATCAACACAACATTTGATTGAGGATTGGACCTTACACTGTTTTGATAGGTGTCACTGCAGCTGAGACAATCTGGCTGTGGAGGGATCAGAGCTGTGAAATTAGATTCTGCCTATTGATTGAGATTGTTCTGAATGCCACCAACACCATTAAGATAAATGAATTCTCTAACGCTGTGAAAAAAGGAAACTAACATTGCCCTCAAATGTTTGATAGTTATTGATGTCTCCAATATTCATATCATTGACTTACAGGATGGATTGTAAAGAAGGAAGAAACATTTAAAAAGATACTACCCTCAATGTAATGAAGAGCAACAAAGAATAGCAGAACTTAGACTATAACTTCCTACCTATTCTCTGCGACAAGAAAGATCTGAAATTATATAAAGATGGGGCAATATTGCAGTACAGCTTGACTGAGACATTGAAGTGTTCCTTTTCATTTAGAAGTTGAATGAAATTATAAGGATTAATGTAGCTTCAGATGTAGTTAACCTGATGCTGTTTTATAAATGTTCTCAGGATATCCTCTCTGTGATCCATTAATCTTTGGACTGGAATTAACTGATGTTTGGGCTTGTAATAAAAACAAAAAAATGTTTATCTCAGTTTTATGTCAAGATGATTTTAAGCAGACAATGATTACACTGTGTCCTGGTACATGAGCTGTAAGAGCTCATGTTGGAATGCTCAAAGAAAGAAATGGAGTGGTATACTCAGCAGAATGGGATAATTGCAATCCGGTGAAACAAAATCACTGTAAAATCAGAACTGCATTCAGTCAGGCAAAGTAAGCAATGACATCTTCATAAAAACCACTCATATCCGAACTGATGCTAGCAAGCTGAGTATCTCCATCCCGTTTCCTGAACCAGACTGTTGCAGGGAAGCAGCAATGCAGAAACATGTCCTTGGTGCAACATTCAAGTTCATGCCTGACTAGAGCAAACTAACTAGAGTCAGGGAGTTTAGGGGTTCTCTGTCTGCTACTTCTCTGCTCCCTGATGCAAGGCAGCACCTCCACACTGTGATAAGTCATACTGCTCTACTGGCCACCAGGTCCTGAGGGAAGAGTGCTGCCTGGTTCATCAACACAGTGGCATTTCCCTTGAAAATTTCCAGACTTAAGGCACGCTGAAATTTTTTGGCAAAGTACTATTTGCTAATGCATTGAACTCTGGAAGAAAAAAGCAGGCTTTTCCTACAAGCAACTCACTGTCTGTGGAGCAGCTCTTTTGGAAAACTGCCGTGATGAAGGGTGTGAAAATCTGGCTCAGTCCCCTCTGTCATTGATTCAAAAAGCAAATTTCTTTCATGTGCCTGGTTGTTACAGAGACCCATGACAAATGTTGTGCTGATTCAGACGTCCTGGATTAGATCTTTTCAACTGTGCACTCTTCTGTCTCCCCTGAACCTGAAGAACTGCAGTGATAACACACCCCATTTCTTCCTTGTTGGTCCAAAGCTGAAAGGTTAAACTGGTCTAAATCAGTGGGGCTAACCAGCCCCACGACCTAATGGCAGCTTCACACATTTTAGGGTAAATGTATATGGATGTGAGTGATTTGCTCAGGGGAAGCACTCACAGGTTTCAGCCTATGGACTCCCCTTCAGATAGACTGGAATGGGAATTTCCATGAGTAGAAACAGCTGGATCAAACTCTCTGTAAGTAATTAACACACAGGAGAGACAGTTGCGCTTGCACTTTATCAAGCCTCTTGGTAAGATTATGTACTCCAGATAATTAATCATTACATTTCCCTATACACATAATTACCTCTACTTTCTTGCTCTCCCACCTCCACACGTATAAACTATTCATATGCATGTATTTACAGAGTAATTACAGAGTGCATATGCTGTGATTAAAGGCAATATAAACTGTGTATCCCTAATTACAAGGAGAAAACAGCAACAAAAAAATACCCAAACAAATGAAAGCTCAAGCAGGAAACCACACCACTTCTTTAACTGGATCAAATCCCTTTCTCTTCAGACTAATAGAAAGAAAAAAAGAAACTCAAATATTATGTGCTATGAGCCTGGCAAAAAAATGAGTGTCAGCCAGCCCAGCAGGTCCCTTGGTTGTAAATTATTTAATATATGGGACATAAATCAGAAAGCAATGTTGCTTGGGACAAGATGAAAGGAATTCTGCATCTCGAAGTTAGAGCACCTTTTGGGTTTAGCTCCCTTCCACCAAATAACAGAAGCTGCTGCAGTTTAGCTTTGGTGGAAAACACCTGCATCCCACATGAATGGGATGTTTGCCTTCTGAAAACTTTTGCTGGCTTTATTTATATGAGGTGATCTGATGTGGCTCTTATAAAATGAGCAACACTGTTCTCTCCTGCTGAAGTCTCACATTGCCCCATGATATTTTGACATATGACCTGTGAGTTTTCCATGGCAGACTGGTCTGATGCTTTCCTTCAGAGATTTTGGGCTCAAAGCACTCCAGACTACTGGCAAATGAAGTAATTCTGTGGCATGGGGAGAGCAGGACCAAATGAAATAATTCCAGCAAGTAATTTTCTTGGGAAATATTCTTGGGCGCCTGGTGTGACTCTTGAGGATGATCCTGTTGAGGGTTAGGACTTGGACTTGATGATCCTTGTGGGTCCCTCCAAACCCAATTTATTCTGAGATTCTGTAATCCTTTTGTCTGGGCTTCAAGAGGCAGGATAGTAAGAGGAGTCAACAACAAAGAAAGAAGGTGACATTGAAAAGACAAATTGCTTGGATTTTTTTTCATCTGGCACCAAATTGTTTAGGAAGTGCCACTCACTTTGCTGCTGAAAGTCAGTGGTGAGACTACACTTTCAGCTTTTGGCTGACAAACCCCTCTAAGAATGACTCATCACTAGATCTAAGGGTGGGCATAGAGGGATGGTTGATTATAGTTTTTATGTATCAGAGGGGCAGCTGGGAGGGCCTGTATGCATCCTGTGTACCCAACGCTGGTCATGAAGTTCAACACAAAGGGCTGTTATTTCCACATCTGAAGTGTCCTGGACACCAGCTTCAGGAGGAGGTCACTTGCTTTCTGCCACAAGAGGATGACTAGGATCCATTGTCACTATGGATGTTAATGCAATTGTTCTCTGCTATTCATACTGGGACACCACACCTACTGCTGTGGGCGTTCTCTGGACCTCTCCTTGTGGAAGTGGATGTATTGCCTTGTGTTTTGAAGTGCTTCCTAGCCAACATCCAGGAGAAATTTAGTGTGGTTAAGGGAAGTCTTAATGTTGAGACAAGAAATGAAGTAGATGTGGACATAGCAGAGGAGGATCAGAAGCACAAAATCCTAGGGCTGTTAAGGAAAAAGTATGTCATACCAGAAGACTGGCAAGGAAGACAGACAAAGATACCAGACAAAGAAAGGGCAGAAATGAAGATGAACAGATACAGTCTAGTGGCACAGGAGTAGGCATGGCTTTGAGCTGTTGCAATGTGCTTATTGCTGGAGACTGCAAAAAACCTCAGGAGTCCCAGCCTCCCTGTTGTGTCAAGCAGCAGGGAGTTAAACACTCTGCTGTCTTACAGGAACCAGCTGATGTTGATGGCAGAACCTGCTACAGATACCATCTTGTGTTCCATCACGGTGAGTATGGGCAATAATTCTCCAGACCTTCACACTGCTTGTAACGCTGCTACTGGGGGGCCTCTGTAGGAGCCCAGTGAATGACTGTGAGATTAAATCATACACTTCCTTCTTACCAGAATACTTTGCAGCTAGTGGCAGGAAGTTAGGGCTAATTGTCTGACCTTATTCTGGCATGTACTTTGTCTCTGCAGCCTTCTAAGTTAGTTTAATATAGTCATTACAGCACCATTTCCTCTCTGTTTAAGAAGAAAAGAATTATCTCCCTGGTTGCCTGAAATTCAGAGCCTGACTTAACTTTCCTGCAGACCATGCAGCTTTGGATCACCACAGTGCCAACCCCAACCCTTCAGTGTCTGGCCTGAGTAACAGTGTCTCATTAATTAATACACAAGCTGTGAAATGGGATTGGAGCCAGGTGGCTTGAAATTCTGCAGCCTTTGAGGGGAAATTCTGCATTGTGTAGGGCTGAATATGCTGATGATCCCAGCAGAAGACAAAGTGAAGGTGTCTGTCTCCCTTTGAAACTATGCCAGGGATGAAACTCTTCTGTTTGAGCCAGAGAGGTGATTTAAGGTGATTTAAGAGTGCCATTACCTGAAGTGCAATTTAGCCAGGAAACAAACCTCCACTTACAAAAAGCACTCGATGATCTTTAATTATCACAGCAGGTCTGGACCTCAGCTTTCAATCTCATCAGGTAAGTGTTTGCCCTCTGATATCAGGCTGAGTCACTGGCTAAATAAAGAGGTCAGAAGAAGGAGAAGGTTTGTGCAATGTCAAAAGACAGAACCTCTTCCTACAGAGATCCTCAGTCTGGAGGGAGCTCGGGACCATTCACAGTTAGTAGTTTGCACCCCTTGAAAGCAAATTCACTGGTCCTGTAGGGTCACTTGTAGCATTTGTAAGGCTTTCAAAGTATTCAATAATTGCTTATTTGTTCACTAAGAAAATACATATTGGACACTGTACATGTTGATCTGTATATTTCTTTGCTAAGTCCTGTGTTACAACACAGATTTTTATTTGAAAAATGTTAACAAAGCTCTTGTGTTCCTCAGGGCATAGGAACAGTTTCCTGTGCTCGCATACCATTACCTTGTATAAAAAATTCGTAGGGAGTAAATGAAAAAGGAAGCAAGGTCACCTTCAGGCTTCCTACAGTATCTGGAGTGAACACGGTGCAGAATCTGTGTTGCAGAGCCTTTGCTGAGGTGGTGTGATCTTTTGCCAAATGGGTCACAGTGTGACAAAGGCCCAGGCCTTTTAGACCACACGTAGCCTGAGTCTTGCTGGGGCAGTAGAGCAGGCTCAAGGTTAACAGTCTGGGTTTGCAGAAGGAGCAAGAGCCTCGGGTGTCAGCCTGGCCAAATAGATATCTTGTGCTCACAGCTATCCTCGTAGTCTAAATTACACATGCATTCCACAAACCCACATATACTAACTGGGAATTATGTCAGCTGCAGACAAAGCAATTAGGCTAATTTTCTCAGTGCATATGGCATGTCAGCAGCTGGCAAACTGTTTGCAGGAGGGCTCCTGAAAGTCTACGATTAGCCAAATTATTGTCATGGATAATCAGAGGTCAGTTTCCTTACATTGCCAATGTAATGCACAGTTTGGTTAGGCTTTGAGATGGGGAATTTAATCTCAAGAAACCTTTGTCATTTTACAGGGAAACAGTGATAAAATAGTTTACCTGTGATTGGGCAAGGACTCCCTTACCTGTGTTAAATCTGATATCTGGAAATAATAGCTAAAATTTGTTTCACTGGTAGCAGTTGTCTAATCCCCTCATTTCTTCTGCAAAATACAATTTGCTCACTGTTTTGTCACCTAAACTGTGTGACTAATGTTCTAAATTAAAACACTGCCCTGTTATCCTAACAGCCAAAAATTTCATTACAGCTATAAGTGTGATGCCAGAGGACTAAGGTTAAAAATATCCCTTTCTTTCTCTTTCCTCTGAGGTCTTCAGTCCACAGGGATCAGATCCCATATGACAAACGGCTCCGGGCTCAGCCTCGTTAAATCAAAAGGGAGGGAGAGGGAAACGTGGATGGGAGGCATAGCTACATGTGTTATGCCTGTTGTGCTATTAAGTTTGAAAGTCATTGCTGTGGAAAAGAGTGAGTTTGTTACTTAGAGCATGAGTCCTGGTCAGTTAATGGATGTGATTGGGGTCGAGGGAGCAGGGAGGAGCACTCCTGGAAGGGTGCTGAGCAACAGAGTCACAGGAGCAAGGAGTGAGGAGAGGATTCTACCTTGCTTCAAAGATCCATCCAGAAATGTATTTTGGGTGCTATCTTCAGGCTAGGCCTTCCTTGTTTGGCTTTCAAATGTAGTGTCCAGCGCTGCAGCTGTGACTCAGTCCAAGCAGCAAACAGTTCTCACCTGGTGCTGTGTCTTTACTGGTACTGAAAATTGCAGACCTGTGCATTCACAGTGCAGAATAGGCAGGCTGGACTTCTCAGTGTCTGTTTGATGGCATAACACTCCATACATTTTGGGTGATGACTTGCTAGTCAGCTTGCCACTTCTTGTGCAGTGTTGTGTAACATTCTCATGTGTGGGCTCTTGTTAGATGATGGGGCGACACGCAGCGAGGCATCCTGCAAGCCCCAGCCCAAGAAGGCTGCATAATTTACTGCTTTAAGTCCAGGCAGGGACAGATCATAAAACACAAGTTCAGAAAAGTTAAGACTTCAGGTTGTGCCTTTAAGGGCAAGATAACATTGATAAAATAGGATTTGTGCATTGTTTTAAAGGAGTTCTCCAGGTATTTACACACTGGGCCAAATTCAGCTCTGTCATGCCATAGATCTCAGTGCTACTGTTACATGATAATAATTGCTTGGGCTCCTTGAAATGGATTTGGGGCAGAAAATAAAAATGCCACGAGGTTCAGCAGGTATACATTCAGCTACAACATTGCATTTGAAGAGGTGTGTTTGTCATCCTGGCCCCTAGTTTTCTCACGGCTATTTTGATCTTCAAAGGACTTTATACGTATTGATTAATCTTAGAGTGGACCTGTAAAATAGTTGCAGCAAGTAACTATCACCTCTGCTGCAGAGGCTGCAAAACTGAAACAAAGGAGTTTCAACTGCACAAGAAGCTGAATTGGCCACTGTGAGATCCTGGCTTTCCACCCTGGCCTCAGACCTCTTAATCATACCTCTGTCAGATAAAGTGTTCTACTCCTTGCTCCCCTAGCAAGTATTTCTTTTGGATTAATTGTTGATCCCTTGGGACACTGAATCCAATATCAATCTATTTTTATTAAAAGAAATACTATCTGGAGTTAGCTCAGAGTGATTGGCTAAAGTTACCAGAGCCAGATTGCATTGTTCCTTCTCTATTTACAAGAAGTAGACGTGTGGGAGAATGCATACACAACCAAACAGAAACTGATGAGGTTTGTTTGGATTGCCATTTGAAATCATCTGCCAGCACTTTCTTTACTGGATATAAAATAAAACTCCCTGTACAAAGGTGTGAAATAGATACAGAATGATCTCTCTACTGAACCATACAAGCAGTTGTGTTGGGACAGATAATGAGGAACACGGTGAATCTCATGTGCAATTTGGTAAAGGACCACAGAAACTTTGTGTTGTCTTTGGTGAGAAGCAGTTTTGCAGTGACCTCAACTGATTCAAATTGTTTTATGGAGAAGTGAAAAAACCTAGGAAAAGGAGTAGAAAAGTCAGTGTTTGGAATTGACATTTTGGAAGAGGTGCTGGTGTAAAAACATAGCTGGATTTTACTTAGAAGAGGAAAACCGAGTCAAAATCTGTCGAAATCTGACTAATCTGTGGCTTTTTTATTGTTTCCTGGAGAATTCTGCTACCTATGTCTTAGCCTTTCTGTTGTGAGGCAGACATGAGGACATCTCACTTTGGAAGTTTTGATGTTACAGATGAATAACTTGAAGAGGCCAAGAAATATCTTCTAAGAAGAACTTTTAGCTGGTAACAAACTTAGTACGTTTGACAAATAACAAAAGTTGCCAATCCAGCTCCAAAGAATGGCAGTTTGGGCATAGATGGTGTTTAAAAGGGATATTTCTTAAATTGATGCACCCTACATATGTTTATAATTTCATCTTTCACCTAAGCTAATGCCCAGAGAAAGCTACTGCAAACCTTTTCTTTGAGTTTCCTTTTCAAGGCTCAGATGAGTAGCTTGCATTAGGTAATGATGAGTGATCTTTTGCAGCCACCATCCTACATTGAGTATTTCATCTGCATTTTGAGTGAGGACCCATGCTAATCATGGCACTGCAGAATTACTTAAAACTAATTTTAAGGAAACACTTATAGTTTAAAATAATTGGGGTAAATCCTGAGTGGTCTGATAATGGTGGAAAAGTCTCTCAATAAGTGAGATTTGTTGGTTTGATTTAAAACACTTTTCTATAATCCATGAAAATCTTTGAAGTTAGAATTAGAAAAATCTAGATTTAAGCTACAAGTAATCCTATAAGTCTTTTCAGGTTTTATAACTCACAGTAGTCTGTGAGATTTTTGACCATATTTACAGAAACTAAATTTGTTTGCAGGATATTATAAAACTAAAAATATAAGAAGTTGGCAGCCTAATACATTCATTCAGTTATGGTGATGAGATCTCTGGATTTAATAATTACATTCCCAGCAATCACAATTATAAAAGTTATGCTTGGAGATAATAATGGGAGACAGGCATAATTCTCTGTTGCTACCTGAATTTCAACTGGCTCTGTATCATTAAAGTTGAAAAATATTAATTAAATGCCTTTCCCTAACATTAATTTCTCTGAATACATTTTTGTCTCCATTTTTCTTCTCTTTTTAGGAAGTATCAAGTGAAATATATTAATAGATTCAGAAATAAGTGTTTTATTAAGGGTATTAAGGGTATAGAGTGTAGCTGAATACAGTACCACAGGGAAAAAAAAAAAAGAACAACCCAGGTTTTTCTTTTAGAAAAAAGAACATTTTTCCTTTTTTTTCTAGAAAAATAAAGGTTTTTCCCTAAAACGAAATAATGTCAAAGGATCCATGCATTAAAATAGGCTTTTAGATTATGAAAGGGAAGAAACTACTCAGAGAGCTGCTTAAAAAAAATGACAATATATTGGTAAAATGGAATTAAATGTATCTTTTCTTTTAGTGCCTGTCACCTTGTTTCTCAACAGAGTAAGAGGTACGTAGATCTTCAAAAATGGTGACATGCATCAACTTTCTTCAAGGATCTAGTGAACTGAAAGGGCCACTCTGCAGCAAATAGCATCTCATTTTTTTTCAGAGCTGATGGATGTTTGATTCATCTAGGGTCTCACAAAAAGCTAGTGCCGGAGTCCACTTTCTGTAACCACTTGTAAGGAAGTGTAAACAAGAAGTGTACTAAAGCAACCTCTCAGTGTGGCTGAGCAACCTCTGGAATTGCGCCCCTCCCAGCAGTGCCACTCACATACTTCACTTGGTATTAGCTGAACTGCTAATGCTGACATTTCAGTGGGTAGAGATGTTAATTAACTACAAAACCAGGAGTGCAGTGGGGCAGGGGTGGGTAAAGAAGACCTGTATTTCTTGGAGCTCACAGGAGGTCCTTTGAGTGACGTCTTTGTTGTGCAATGTTTCTCACTTATTCTCTACTATCCATCTTGCAAACCATATTTGTTTTCTCTGTTCTTTTTCCTTTTTTATTCTCCAATCAGAGGCTGCACTTGTGAGCCCAAAATGACAAGATTAAGAACAAATACTGTGACTCTCAGAAAAAAAGACCCTAATCCAAACTCTCCAGCCATTGCAACCAGCAGAAATTTCCTGTTGGTATAGAAACCTCTTTTTCTGATAACATTTTGTTCTTTCTGCTGGGACTCATTTCAGTATCTAACTCAAGTTTAAAGTGAAGAAGAAGCCTCCCTCATTCATCTCAGGAAAACACTGCAACATTTTTTTACCAAAACTACCACAAATTTGAAAGGATCCATCTCTCCATGTTCCCTCTTGGACACCTGGTGCTTGGCCCCGGATGGAAACTGATTCTGTGCTCACTACTTGGTTGCTTAGTGACCTGTGCAAAATCTCTGAGCTGATTTTCCTTCTCTTGTATTTTGACCATGAATGAGAGAACCAGGTAGTCAAAAGATGGATGTCATTCATATGCAAGATTTCTCAAAAAACATGAGAATCTTTTTCTATACTGCTTTCAGGGCTGTGAGGGAGAGCAGCAGCCTGGCTGTAAAATAGGGCTGATATGTGACAAAGATAAGCAGTGGTCCTTCAGTGGTCTAACTCAATTTCAGAGGAAGACAAGGTAATAAAACTTGGAGGACAGTGAAAACCCTATATTCTCTTTCTGGAGGGATAGCTGATTGATAAATAGCTGCTGATTTTGCCCATGTGTGTTTGATTTCTAAGTAAAGCCTTGCACTAGGGATAGCTACTGAGGTAGGAGAGCTAATTAAGTTTAGCAAATGACTTTATGAATCGGTTTGAGGCAGAAAAAGTGGGAAAGGAAATCAAATGCTATTAAACAATCTGGTATTTTTCTTCAGAGTGGCTTTGACCTGTCTCTTTCCTGTTTAAGGATTTCATTTGAGTGGGCAGGCAGTGACACAGAGGAGGGGTGGCAGAGGGGCAGCAACCTGTAGACACACTTGTAACAGGAGATGATGTGTATTCACAGCCTCAAATCATGCTGAACGGCCTGTAGCTCTCAAGCCAGCTGTTTGCAATGTTATGCTCCAGTAGGACCCGAGGATTAAAGAATCATCTGCAATGCAGATCAGATTGTCTTTCAGGGAACAGAAGAAATCACAAAGTACAGGCAGGTGCAAAGTCCAGTCAAGAGGGCTCTTCTGTGGTCTGGATATGAGAAGGAAGACTGCCACCTGAGTTAACTCACTAAGCAGATCTATCATTACCATTTTACCCTCTATTTTATTAAAAAGGGCAATGAAGCAAAACACTGCCAGAATGCATTGTATTAACAGAACATTGCCACAGCACTACCTTATAATGGGAATCGAAATTGGAGCCAAAGCACTGTTTTTCTTCAATAATACATTGCCATCAGTACTTTTCCCTGCAGAGAAGCTGCATCTTCATGCATCCCATGACAAAGAAGATAGTCTGGCACAGAGACCGTGTCATCCTTTCCCTGAATCACACAGACCCTTTTAACCAACAGGAAAAAAAGCTGGATTACTTTGTTTTTGTTCTTTTTAGGTGTGGGGCACAGCTGTGTACATTGTAGGCAACAACCGCCTGCTCTGATGCAGCATCCTGCACAGCAAGAAAACTAAACAGTGTCGCTTGTCTCCTTCATTTTGAGCATTGGCTTGTGCATTGGGAGCATCAGTGTGCATCTGCCTGGTTGTGAGACACTGGATCAGGATGCAAGTCTGGCAGTAGCCCTGCAAAAGGATTTGGACTTGTGATTTGTGATTAGTATCTTTCACTACCAAATCCCTGGGCACTGCACACCTTTAAATGAAAACACATGCCTAATCACTAGCTTTGGAGGGGAAGTAACTTTTCAGTTTGAAAGTTTTATTGTCACTATGGCTTTGATGCTGCTGTCTGGCAGAGCCTGGGTGACTGTAGATTACTGTGAGCTAGTTACTACCAGCAGCCTTGGCTGAGCAGGTGTCTCGGTGTAAATGCCTGCCTGAAGGTGGCAGAATGAGGCAGTGCTGCAGGGTGACAGATCCAGAGTTCATTCCATTCCCAAAGGAAGTCTACAGGTGAATTTGGCAGTCAACTGTACACTAAAAAATATGGTTTCGTGTCAAAGAGCTGTTCGAAGGAACAAAGAAAATTCCGTTGGTTTTCATTTTTTTTTCCCCATGCTGCAAATTCCCCAGATGTATTTCTGATTACATGAGGTCCAGTGAAAGTGGAACCCTGATCCTTACCAGAAAAAGAAAAGATCACACTGTGCAAAAGAGTCTGACAAAATTTCTAGACTGATATAAAGATAGAATTTCTAATATCATCTCAGCTGTGTTTTCTTGCATGTGGATTCTGATTTTCATTTCAATTGACATAACATTTTTTTATTTGGACATCTGACACGTCTTCACAAGCATCAACAAATCTTATTTATAACTTCCATATTTATTTTTTAAGTAGACTCCTGTCTGACCTGCTTTTTAGGATTACTCAGTTGTAGTAGGTCCAACAAAGAGTATGGTAACAACACAGAAGCACAGTGAGGTGAATGTAGGGGTTCTTATGTTAACACAGGCCTGTGTGGACAGCTGACAGGAGGTCCTGCTCAAATTACATTTCTAAGTTCACTCTGGCACATTTGAGAAATTTGAACAAGATTTCTTTTGCGTGCATTCAAACTCTACCTGGGCTGTATCTTGTAGTTAAAAAACCAAACCAAAAAGTTAAAAAAAAGGAACAACATGAATCACTCAAAAATTAGTCTGGATTCAAATCAGTACAGTAAGAACCAATCTCCCCATGTATTAATGAACTGTTTTCAAATAAGTCAATGGAAGCGAAGAACCTACATAGCACTAAGATTCTGGGTGTTAGATTTTGCCTTGCAGTGTCTTGAGGTGCTAATACAGGTGTGGAACATCACAGAAACAGGCTGATGGTGTACTAATTTTCATACAACATGAACAACAAAGAAAGAATTATTTATTATTGAACATCTATTTACAGGCTTCCGAAGTCAAGAATTGAAAAACAATGGCAAAAATACTTGTTTAAAATACAAAACAAGTTCAGCTGAAGGCAAAGTGCATGAGAAATTTCAATGACAGTTGAAATTACAAATAAATAAATAAATAAATTTCCACAACATTTGTGGATTCNGTATATATCAAATATGCATATAGAAGTAATTGTTGTGCTATCTCTCAGGCTTGTTTGCATAATTTTGTCTGCAGGCAGAATGTGTAGCAGTCACAGGAGGCAGCTGAAAAGCAGCTGGGTTTAATGTCCAGCCCGAGCACAAATTTGTTTAGTCTAGCTGAGGATGGCAAAGNTTCATACAACATGAACAACAAAGAAAGAATTATTTATTATTGAACATCTATTTACAGGCTTCCGAAGTCAAGAATTGAAAAACAATGGCAAAAATACTTGTTTAAAATACAAAACAAGTTCAGCTGAAGGCAAAGTGCATGAGAAATTTCAATGACAGTTGAAATTACAAATAAATAAATAAATAAATTTCCACAACATTTGTGGATTCCTTCCTCTCTCTCTCTCTACTTTTGGATCCAGGCTATATAACACAGTGNGATGGCAAAGTGTCCTCCCCTGTGATGCTGCTGGGTATGAGCTGAGAGCACCCAACAGCACACCAGGGAGCCAGAGCTGGGGAAGGGAACTGGGACAGCTGTTAACACCCCTCTCTCCTGTTCCAGCAGCAGGATAAGAGCCTTGAAATGGGAATGTTTTTTTGCATCCTCTCAACAGCTTCTCTCCATTCCCAAAGTGGGCTCCAGAGGTACTTTTTACCAGCAGAGTAAAATGACCCCACCGGTGGGGCTACTGGATGAAAAGCTGCCTAAACCAGTGCTCCAGCCTGGAAAGATCCAACAAAAGCCCTCTAGTGCTCTTGGGTGTTTACTTGGCAGGAAGCAGTGGAGGATGTTAAGCAATCACCACTGTGCATACATGCATTATAAATGCAGAGTATTCAGAGCACTGCCTGTGATGCCAGATGTTCACAGCTCTTCTCTTTATTTTTCAGTAAGGGTTTTCCATGCTGTACAACTGTTTATGGGCTTTGCTCCCTTGGTGTTTGGGGGTTCCTGCTGTGCCTAAATTCTGCTAAGGCATCAGGACATCAGTTCCTTGATGCCAGAAAATACCTTCCCAGTGCTCATAATAAGAGAAGAAAAGTTAATTTAAAAAAAAAGTGAATTAACACTTTCTAAATCCAAAAATCTTTTGATCACTGAAGAATCTGAGGTCCTGTGGAATTAGAAAGACTTATTTACAAAAGAATAAAGAAAAGCTGCAGAAAATTGGTGGCACTAACTGTAAGCGACAGGAATGGGGATCTTGGAGCTTAACTCACCTCATCCTTTCCCTTCCTATATTTTGCTCTGTGTAAAGCAGTGTGGATGCTGATTTGGCATAATTTCTGTACTCACTGAGTATGGGTGGGGGCAGCCTTCCATACATCACATTGATTCTGTGAGGTCATGCACCTCTTTCTTCTCTTCAGGGATTGAGAAATCCTTAAAGGGGGGATGGGCAGAGGAGGTTGAAGTTCTTTCTGTGGCAAAGTCACAACAGAAAACAAGCAGCTTCACCATTGTGTTTTGCTGACTATCAGATTTGTGTCAGCTTCAAAAGAGGCTTCTGCTGGAAGGGAATATTCAGCAGGTGGGAAAGACAGTGAGAGGTGTAGGTATGAGTGATTTGTGCTAAATTTATATTTAGCCCTTTAGCTTAAGAAGTTTTCTAGTGTTAATTAAGCCTGTGAATTTTTTTTTGTGTGACAGGATTCGACAGGCATTCTCACTTCATGTGGGGGCAAGCATCACAGGAAGGTAAAGACATCCAGCCATTGAACTACTGAAGCAAACTATTTAGTTTTCAAGGGTACCATTGCCTGTTGTGTGGAATCCAAGCTGTTCTTTCAAAGTTTCTGTGCTGATTGTGTTATTTATTTACACACACACATATATAAATAAAATCATAATCTTACCTATACTTCCTGATAGCTTTGACAACTCAGCCTGGGATATGAAGGTCAAGCCTGGTACAACGTGGCTTGCCTTACATATTATGTCTTCTCACAGGACACAATACAGGGATAGGTAGATTGCACATACAAAACCAGAATAAAGCTAAGGTTGAGTTGCTGAACTTTATTTAGCAATGTTCTAACTTTCACAAATTATGCTTACTCGCTAATTAGACTATTTTATCAGTATTTTAATTTAATTTTAAATATTTTTGTAAAATCTTACATAAATATTTTATATGAGCATATTTTGTTATGTCTATGTCTTGGGTATTTAAGAGAATAGAAATTCTGTTGTTAGTGAATAAATGCACGTCTGGGCACTTCAGAGCAGTTCTAGGTAGTCAGAGGTAACTTAAGTAGAATAAAAAGCTTGTGATATAATGCAGTCTCAGCTATGTACCAAAAAAACCAGAATTCAAATCATCAGTGTGGATAAAAACTCCAGGGATCATTACCACTTGCAGCCCTGAAAGGCAGGATAAACTCTGTTGCAGCCAATCAGATCTCATAAAGGTAAAAATGGATGTGTTGGGCTGGAAACTTCTGCATAGGCAAATAACTGAGCTTGGCTTGCTATGACAATAGCACCTGGTGTCAGCTCAGAGTGCTCATTTTGATAAAGGCAAGAACCAATATTTTTCATGATCCATAAACAAATAACTTTACTGGGTGCATACACAGATATAAGAGAGCTCTCATTGCAGCTATATTCAGTACTTCTGCAATATTGCTATTCCTGGTCAGGACTGGTATTTGTTACAGCTGTGCCTGCAAGATGTTTAAACCCTGTCATCTACTATAAGAAGTGAAGCAGATCCATTCATCCAGATTTGGGCCCGGAATTTTTCTCTGTGGCAAAGCATGAAAACTATATCCAGTGTATTGCTGTATCATCTTATCTCTCCACAGACATTAATGGCACAGGGAATGAAGTGGCAGGGAAGCAGACTCAGAGAAGCAGCTGGAACAATTAAACATGCCTAGAAAAATTATCTGCTTTACTTCTTTCTTTCTTCTTCTACCCCTCTGTTCATGCCAGTTTATTTTCTGCCTGCAGTGAGTGCTGTCAGCCAGTGACTGCGGAGAAATCAGTAATTGCCTGGTTAAACTGTCTGAAACCAGTGTTTCTGAAACCAGGTAAAGTGCTATCCCCAAGACATTGTCTGGAGGCATTAAATAGAGGGGAAATATAAGAATAATATGCTTTCTTCTGCTTACAAGATTTAAAATAGCTCAAGATTCTAGCTTGCAGAAGCAGAAGTCAAAAAAGCCAGGCTTAGTGAAGAAAGCTTGTTATTTAGGGTAAAGGGATTTAGTTCTAACATTACAGAGGTTGTGATGGTTTTACTCTCTGATCCCTTCATCTTTTACCAAAGGATATTGGAATGAACTAGATTTTAGAAAGAGTTCTTGCAGAATGCAGAAATTCCAACAAAGAGAGATTTCCTTTCAAAGAAAGATGCAGTGTCCCAGTTTAGCAGAACAACAAATATATTTTCAGTAATGGGTGTTGTCTTGAACATTAATGTCAGATTTAGGGTTTAGTTTTGATGCTTCTGTTATTAAGCTTGATCCATAATGAATGCTCTGTAGGTGTTGGTTTTTCCCCTCCTTCTTTCTTTCCCCTATTGTTTTTGTTTTTAAATAAATTGTCAGTCTTATCAGAGGCTTTTTCATCTGGGATATTTTTAGTATGTTCTTCAGATAGGAATGCTCTTTGTCAACAGCAAACCCATGGATCTTTTCTGACCCCAGGCTTCTGAGCAAAAGAATCCATTTTAATCCCCAGGGCAAGTTAACCTGTAACCCTGCTGCAGGCAAACAATCCTAGACAACACTAAATGGAATGTTGAATTGCCTTGCCATGTTCCTTTCATCTTCTTGGGTATTGTCCATTAACAAGTTCATTCCCATGCACACAGGTTTACATGTGGCACAAGTGTGTCAAAGACTGGTGTCTCACTTGGGGTCATTGTCTTCACACTCCCAAAAAAAGGTGCAGAGGGTCTTCCAAGTGTTCCTGCAAACCTGCCAAACTGTGTGTCCTGTGGGCTCAGCCCGTCCTGCTCCCAGTGGAGCCCTAATGGACTTGAAGTGGTCTTAGAGGTTTTCTAACTGTGAAGGAAAAAATCCTGGATTTTATACTGGCTAGGTGAATTTTTTCTCTCAGGGATCAAGTAGTATACAGGACTGGACCCAGCTTCCAAGGATAAAGGCTCATTGGTACATTCATTGTAGAGGTCAGGACTCCACTTTGGGGCAGCCAGCCCTGATGTCTGGCAGCCAGATATCAAGCAGAGAGAAACTGCTGATTGCGAAATAAAAATATTTATTTAGAGAGAAAGCCCATGAACACTGGGAGACAATTAATTACATCCCCTTTTATCTATTCTGAGATTTCCTCATTGCTCCTAGAAGTCTGCAAGACATTTAGTTTATGGACAACTAAGGCCATAGCTGTCAACACCTGGTGGAACACATAATCATGGGAAACAAGGTAAAATTCATTCATACACAATCTTCTAGAGAAAGGAATCGACACAGGTTACCCTTTAACTAACTAATTGTAGTTTTCACTGACGTTTGGAAGCAGAGGAAGTATTCCCATTTTTCTCCAGTATAATTGCATCTCATTCATGACTGTTATATAGTTTATACAGAAAACAGTAAAAAAGCCTCCTTAAACTGATGCTTCAATTGAGAAAAAAACAAAAACAAAACCAACCCAACAACAAAGCCCAAGAAATTAGGAAGAGCCACAAATCTGCAATTCAAATATCTCAGCATGCCAGAAAGTGTGATCAGCTGCATACAAGGGCTGCATCTGCTCTGCTTCATTCCCACAGACACCAAGCTGCCCACAGAGACCACACATCCTCCCACTCCTTCTCCTGTTTAAGTTGCTGAAATGCTGCCCAAAACCAATAATACAAAATTTGACTGAAGCACTTTTTAAGTGTGGCCCCATTACTCACTTCAAAAAGGATGTTTGTTGCCACCTGATTCTGAATTGCAGGACATCAGCAGCAGTATCTTTGGTTGTTTAACTAGTTTGTTGACTGGACAGAGCATTCCCAAGACAGCTGGCAGCACTGTCATCACAGACCTCTGTTGTAGTTTGATCCCTCTCATCCCTGTGATGAATGCAGATTAGAAATGGATTAAAGAACTGCCTGGCCAGGAAAACCACCCTTGTTTATAGGAGGTTTGTTTTCATTGGTCCTGAAAAATCTATTCTCTCTTTTAAGTAACCTTTCTTCAGAGATGCTATTTTAACAAAGCTCTGCAAAATGGCTGCAGCTAGAGGGAAAAGTATATATGTGAAGGTGGCTTCAAAGGGATATGCTTTTATTATGAACCTTTCCCGGTCTCCCTCTGATTTAATTTTCTTTTGTGCTCTGGGTCACTCTTGGTTTATTTCTAAACTTATTGTCTTCCCCTCCTCCTCAGTGGAAAATAGATGTAATGCAGAATCCAATTGTTTTGAAACCTATTGTTTCCAGTGAAATCTGAACACAAATATCCTGGTACTTTATACTGGAGCCTGTTTTGTGGAGGAAGGTGAATGCACATGAGATGATACTCTTCCAGTGTGAAGCAATATCGCACAGACTGAGAGGTTCATTCTCCTCTTCTACCTGCCTTTTTAACCTTTAATATCTGTCAGTGGTGACGACTGTGTGTATTTCAAGGGAGGTGCTGCTGTGCACCCATGAGTTAGAAAATGAGTGACTGTGAGAGGCATCTTCCTTGGCAGTTGCATGAAGAAGGGAGTGGGCCCTGAACCTGACATGTGTTTGGTCCTCTATGTGTTGAGCCAGGGGAGACTGGAGAATCTTGGATTCCTATGATCTCATTAATTAGTGTGTTGGCCCACTGGGTCAGGCTTGCTGACTTTCCCATGTAACTTCTGTGTGAGAGCCAGGCATGCTGAAGCAGCCAGGGTGATGGCAGAGGCAGAAACAACAATGAAGTCATCTTTCAAGGAGCCTTCCTCTGAAGTGCTCTTCTAAAGAGCTCGTGTCTCCCCATAGGGTTGTGCTGCTGCCCTGAAGTAACAGTGGATGTGGCAGGATATAGCATCCCTGATGGAGTTACTTGTCTTTTGCCACCCTGGAAAGATCACCTCTTTCTCCATGATGGCCTCTGTCTTGGTTCTCTTGCTAGCCATGATGCTGGGATCAATCTCTCCTATTGTTATCATGAAGCATGTCAGCAGCCTTTATTCAGTGGTGGAGAGTGGTGGGAGGGATTAGCTGCAGGGAAGCTCTGTGTTTTGCTGAGCATTTTGCGCTTCTCATCCAGGAGAAATCAAAATGACAGCTTTTGCTCTACCCACGTGGAAGGCTCTTAGCATTTTTGTGCTGCCTGCAGGGAGAAAGAGGCTGTAACCAGAGCCAAAAAAATCTGGTCTGGCTCTCCTGCTACTCTCCCATTCTCCCTTAAGGGACAGAGGATTTCACAGACATTAGGGAAAAAACCAAAACACCGAATTTTCTCCTAAATTTGACAGAAGTGGGAATAACAACATTTCTGTTTGTGAAATGATTGCCAGACTTACCTGCTGTCCTCAGTGCATGTGCTGCACCTCCTGGTCTGCTCATTTCAACGAGATCCCAGGACAAGCTGAGGGGCAGGCAGTGGCCACAGGGGAGCAAATGCACCTCCTATACACTTGAAGCAGCTTAGTGAGCTGGTCATTGCAGCCTACCAATGTGTTTCAGAGGCCTGATGTGCCATGGCAGACATACATTTAGGCTATGATATGTGTAATTGATATATAAGTTCATTTGCATCTTGATCAAACTCCTGTTTTACTCGGTTTGCTTCCTAGATTTTTGTGCATATTTCATTCAAAAAAGTTGTCTCTTCATTGCAAGTAAAAATCTAGACCAGAGACAATGGGCTGCCTTGTCTGAATCTGTAGTTCAAATTGCTGTTAAGGCATGGAAATGTCATAGGTTCTTTTGGACAAACTATGTCTGCTCTAAGTTAGTCCTATCAAGACCCAGCTATCCATAAGGCTGTTCTCTTCTCACCCTGTGGGAATACAAGAAAGACTGGCAAAAATAAGGCGTCATCTCCAGGGAACTGCAAATCATTTAGAATAGGAGTTTGATTTCTGACCAGCTAACATGAAATGTTTCAGAGCACTAGTACAAGGCAGAACTGTGCAACACAAGTTGTTGAGGCTGAACACTTAATGACCATGCATCCAGCTGCCTGCAAGTGGGATTGGGATAAGCATCCCCCATGGTGCCTCCCACAAGCTGCAAAAGTTCAGGAAGGGTTAGGCTTAACTTCTGAGATTTAAATGGCTTCTTTCTTTTCATAAACATGAGGATTAGCAACTGCGGTGTTTATACAGGGTTTTGGTAGGTAAAAAATAACTGGTTCTGTTTGTGAAACAAAATACCATGAGCTAGGAGAGCAGTGGCAGCAAAACCAAGAAGAAGCTGCAAATGCACCTTTCTGATTCTGATTCTCCAGCTACTGACATGTGACTGGACAAAGACAGAAACCAGACACAATTCACAGTTTTTTCTGTTCCATCCAGGAACATCTGCCCATTAACAGATGCAGTAGGTGGGAAACACCTCAGGACACAACACTGTGGCATCCCAGCAGATCTATGCAGTACAAGGCCAAGGTAGAAGAGACACCAGTGGATGCCATGTTGGAGAAGCCTGAAGTTGAGAATAGGAATAAAGATAGGACCTTGAAATACAAATCAGAAGTCTAGTGGTGAAACTGAGGAAGAGGTGAGTTTTGGAGCTGCTATGAGAGAAAAAATAGCCTACATTCACAGGGTAGATCTGTGAATTACTGTTGTATTACATGGGAATCATTAATTTCTTTTTTAGCCCAGATAAACAGTGTCCTTTTTTGATTCCATTAACTGGCTTCCCTGTCTATAGGTCTGGACCAGAACTCATTGCCTCACAACACTCTCAAATGCAATTTTCTTGAGGCAGCAGAAATTTGTTTGTTTCCATTTACTTGTGAATGTGAAAGTAATCTGTAGAGAATTAACTTGAACAAGTTGATGTAAAAGAAGCTGAAATTTTTGTCCATTTGTAGTTAACATCATTCAGTGGATTCTCCAGGATATCCCAGAAGCTGTAGCAGTTACTAAGGTGTTGGTCCAGGTGAGGAGTTTGGCTAAACATACAGAACTATCATCCTTGGATCAAGGACTACAGGGACATGTATTTTAGTTGTGATCATCATGTTCATCAAGAAGTGACTATTTATAAGTTTTTGCAGAATAAACAAAGCAAGCTGCTCAATTCCCTACGCCTTCACACCTATCTTTAGAGTCTTGCGGCAAAAAGAAAACAATTATTTGTTTCAAATAGTGAAGGAATCCAGAAAAATGAACTTATTGTAGTTTCCAACACATTATTTTAACATTTGTCCAACAAAAACAGTAAAATGGGTCTAGACTTTCATTACATTTTATGCCTTTCAAAATATTCGTGGCAAAACATACTGGACAGATATATGAACGTACATCTTTCTCTCATGTGCCTTCTGTGCACAAATACATAATTGCCATTGTCTCATTCTCCTCTCAGCTCAGTCATCTTATTTTTATCATGTATGTACATACATAAATACATACATACATACATACGTGTATGTATATGCTTTTAAATAAAAACAACTTTTCCTCATCATCCACCCTTCCTCCTTTCCTAAGCATCTTCCCATGACTTCCTCTCAGATAATTAATAGGTTTTCTCTAGGTTTCTACCATTTTTTCATAGGAAGATGTCTCTGTCTTAGAGATGTTTTCTTCTAGCAAAAAAGAGCCAAATCCTTTGCAGGATTTCAGGTCTCTGTGGCTTACCTGGAAAGGCCAGGAAGGTGTCCCTGCTGGCTCCTGGGGAGGCACTGAAGGCATCTGCAGCTTTGGTTTACCCAGCTGTATCTACAGGGGACATTCATCCATGGATTTTTAACCCTGTGCCTTCCCTCCTTTGTCTTTTTGGCTGTTTTTCCACAAGGCTGTGGTGTTATGAGGACTCTGCTGTATGCTCAGCATTATTCTTTTACTAAGCCCATCAAGGTGTGTCACAGCGATGAGAAGAAAATAGCACAGGTGTGAGCTATAGCAGGCACTCAGTGCCAATTTGAAGATATTGATCTATATAAAAATGCATACCAACAAATTTCCAAAGCACTTTGTAAAATTTTCTAGTAGAAGTCCCACTTCTCAGTATTACATCAATGCATTTCAGCCAGTGTAATAAATTTCCTGCATTCATTGCCTGTAAATTATTTAATCCAGGATGCTATCTTCTCATTATTTTGCATTTACAACTGCTATTCACTATACAATTCATTCAGACTGTTCTCAGCTTCCTCTAGGAAATCAGTTCTATGGTCTTTTTTATTTATTTATTTTGGTGAAAGCACAGTGAGGATCAGCACTCTCCCTGCCTAACTGCCTGAGAATGCAGACATTTTCTTTAGCTACGAGCATGGTTTCTCAAAAATATACATAGACCTAACTGACCTATATTTCCCTTAGGCTATTCAGAAAATGCAAAACGAATATTAATCCCCCTTCTCTCTCTTTAGCCATCTCCACAGTCTAATCAAACAATTTTGTTGTAACACTGAGATTGTATCCTCTCAACAAGATACATGCTACGTTCTGATGCCCTGGGAGTCATTAAGGCTTCTTGCAAAATGCAAAAATGTGAAGCCCTCCTTCTAATGTTTTTTAATTATCTCATGTGTCATCTGAACTTGCCCAGCACTTCGCTCTATCAAAGCTCCAAACCCAGATTAAACTGTCTGATCCTGTAACCCCTCGCAATCTAGTCATGGGGTGATTCTTGTCTCCCATTGACTTTGTATTTTAATTGGTGTGTTGTTATTAACAACTGACAGTGCAATGTGCTGACAGGAATATACTAGATAGCTAATATTTATTCATGTAAGAGGGGAAAATAACTTAATCCCCAGACTTTGTCTGGCATCCCTATTATCTCACAGTTTTTCATGTTTCTTTATAAAAACATAAAGAAATTAACCTTTAAAAAATAGCTTTGGATATCCAAATCTTTAAACATCACATTCTTTCTTTTTTTTTTTTTTTTTAAATTTAGAAGGCTCCTGTTGAAGTAAAACTAGTAAAAATAATATGAAGAGGCAATAATATTCCAAAGAGGTTTGTTTTCGCTTTAGTTTTTGTTTATGTTTTTGCTCCAGATTGTATTTTTATTAGGTTAAATGCTTCTTAGAAGTCTTGAGGAAACATGAATTAATTTTCTTCCTTAATTTTCTTTTCTTACCCAATGGTTCTATGTGCAAAAATAACCACCTCACATTTACAAACCTTTTAAAAGCTCTTCACATTGACAGAAATGTCCAGATGAACCTAGATCACATGAAGAACAGCTGGGTAAGGAAGAAAACTGTTTTTTTCATAGCATGTCCAGACAGGGTAAATTCTTACCACATTTGTAATACATTTCCAGAGATGTTGTTGTCCACAGAATTATCATTAGTAACATAATTAATGAAGGGTGTTATCAAAATATGTTAATGTGACTTACTGATCCTATCTAGGCCTGAGGAATTTGTGGCATCCTAGAAAGTGTTGTCATAATGGGTTTCTGGCTGACTGGGTGTGAGCCATGCTGTGCAAGGAGGTACCTTCCTCAGAATTACTCCAATAAAGGACTGACATTGGTAATGGTGGATGAGAAAGTCTTCAGTCTGAATAGTCCTTGTGTTGCAGCAATTTAATCTCAGACAGTTTCTTATTTATACTTACACTACCAGTTAAAGTGGTTTGTTTTTAGTTCTGCAGAGAGGTATAATGAGCTTTTTCTCCCTCCTTTCCTCAGAAACTTTAGACTCATTAAGGAATTTTGAGTTGACAGACACATGCTGGTACCAAAGAAAACTTCTTCCTTAAGAAACAGAAAATAAGAAAACAAACTTTTAAGTGGAGATTGCACCTATAGGTGCAAGTGCAGTATAGCAACCCATAATAACACAAGGTTTAACCTAATTGTCAATTCATTACCATGCTCATAAATGATTGATTCAAATTCAGAAGAGGCCATGCTTTGGTCCTATGCATGGATGGCAGTCAGCCCTGCAAGGCTGAACTATCTGTGCCTGTTTAATGATGCTGTTTTGATTTTTACCTTTTTTTGTTTAATATATATTCTCTGTATTTATTTATAAGCTATTGTATTAGTGGCTGGTTTTCTTTCCCAGTAGTTTTCCATGCCCTTTTCCTAGTCAGAAAGACAAAACATACCCAAAGCCCCTATTCCATCTTGGTTCTCCCTGGCTAGCAAGGCCAAAAAACACCTCTTCGAGACACATTTTCATCAGCAGAGTACAGTCCCATCTAAGAGGGGAGAATTTAGATGGGGCTTGGACTGGGGGTGGGAGGAATTGAATCACCATTTGTGCTCCTAATTCGTGCTTTTCTGTCAATTATGCTAATTTACTAAGTTTATAAAATTGTCTGCACCCCCATGGGGGCTTTTCTGGGTATTTTCCATAGCTGCCCCTGGAGGCCTTCCACAAAAATCCACTTTTGTATTACTTGTCACACCGATATTACCTCAGAAGTGTGTGTTGTTTCATTTCTGGGTTGAAAAAGCCATCACCACTTTAAGTGGTTTTCTCACCTTAGATTTCCCATTCTGCTGTGCGAATAGGAGCATATGGTGCTCTTTTCTGCTTTGTGTGATGAGTTCAGCCTGCAAACAGAAATCTTGAGCTTCACAGCTGCCTCTGTAAGTGAACGTGCTAAAGGCTATGCAAGAGGCAGCCATGAAGGTACACCTTGCCAGAGGGAAAAAACTACACTGGAATGCTGGGGAAAGTCAGTGGTGCTTTCTACAAGCTGTCCATGTATAAGAAGAAGTGGTACTGAGAATCTTAAATGTGTGTTAGAGAAGGAGAGCATCTGCTGTGGGAACTGGAAGGGTTCTGCCTGACTGGTTGTCAGGCCAGAGGTTCTATGTAGCTGTCAGAAAATTTGAGCTGACAAAAAGTCTAGGGATATTTAAATTTTTCTTGCTCTGCTTAAACCTTTTGTTTCTTAGAAAAATAGGAATGGAAGTGAGCTTTTTCTTTGTATTTCTTTAACCTGTCTCTTCTTACCCTTTTTTTCTTCACAGCTTTTGCGCTTCTTCTCTCTCCTTTCCCCCTACTCAGGATCTTTCTCCAAAGCTGATGTTGCTTTGAGGGAGCTCAACCAGATGCACTCCAGAGATCCCTTCCCATCCAGCTTGTTTGATGGCTTTGTT
Source organism: Dicaeum eximium (assembly GCA_013396995.1). Lineage (NCBI taxonomy): Eukaryota > Metazoa > Chordata > Aves > Passeriformes > Dicaeidae > Dicaeum > Dicaeum eximium. The sequence goes on along the minus strand of VWZP01002209.1, from coordinate 303,231 downwards.
ATTCAGTGTCTTTGTGGTTCTGAGATCAGGAAGAGGCTGGGCACACTGGGAAGAAACCTGGGGAAGATGGAGATGGCTGCTGAGCACCAGCCAAATACTTCCATGTGTTTGTAGCACAGTGAGAGTAGAGAAAGCTTTTCACTTAGGCATTGTAGAAGGCAGTTTCCTGGGAGTGANGTGAGTAGAGAGAGCTTCAGGGAACTGTGTGAGGAGAGAGACTTAAAAGATGAAAAGATGAGCTGTATGGTGGTTAAACTCATGTGCATGCTGGGAACACTCAACAGACAAAGGGGGCTGTGGTATAGCCATCATGCTGTGAATCAGGTACTGGTAAATTCTCTCCCAGAGAGAGAGATACTGATCCATTCCCCCCATCTCATCACCTGGGCTGGAAATTTGAGCTCTATTTGGAAGCAGCAGAGCAGACTTCTCACTCTGCTAAGAGTGGGATGGCTTCAGTTTTCATAAAAGCAACTAGGGGTTAATGTGACTGAGAATAGGAGAGCAGTACTGAGAGATATCACCTCTGATGTGTCATATGAAATTATGGGAATGTGGGCACAGTCATACAGAAATGGATATCTTCTTTCATGTTACTGGAAACTTGTCATAGTGACCCCTGGGATCTTATAATAGTAACTTTAGTTATTTCAACCTTACTAACACTGAAACACGCATTGAAATCCATATTGCATGGAGTCTCTAGCAACGCCCTTAGCAGTGAATTGCAAAATTGTTACACAAAAGTCCCTGACATGGGCAAGGGCTGCTAGTTACCTATCCACAGTGAATGATACCTTTCAAACTGCAACTTTATGGGTGGGAAAACACTGAAATCACTTTCCTTCTAGTTCATGTTCACCTTGTCAATAGTAATGTATTAATCTTAAGTTGCTGACTACATTCACTTCAGAGAACATCTATGGAATATTTCAGTGGGAACAACGCTGACATTTGTGGAAAATTCCCTGCCTCCTAGCACATTTTCCCACCCAATGGTTAATTCAATGGAAATTGCTACTCCACAGAATGCTAATACTTTCTTACTGATGTCATTGATAGATATAGAAAGATTTGCACCAACAAGACTTTTATTTCAAAAGCAATAATAGGAAATGCCATTGCTAGATCTTAAGAAACTTTTATGCTTTATGAAATTTCATGGTTATGGTTCAGAGCATCACAGGCAAAATTTCCTCACTCATTCCAAATATGTAAGGGGCTGAAAAGCAGGATTTAATTTCTCTGACCTGTTAGCACCTCCATCAAGCCCTTGTAAGCTCTGCAGAGTGTGTAACTATGTCTAGAGGGCAATGGATAGATCACTTCTGTATTCTGGTGTATGAACAGGCACTGAGTAAATGGGCAGGAGGTCGTACAAAAGAGGGATACCTTGAGTGACATACACTGGATTAGTCACCAGACTAGCTGGCATGTTCTTGAAGCTGATGCTCTCACCAGCTCTTCTTCTGCATCTCCTTGGCTGTGTCCAGAGGACACTGGTTTGTGCTGAGGCTGGGCTGTGAAGGCTAGGAACCTAAAATCATTGTGCAAACCTGGTGTTTTCCTCTACTAAACCTGAGAGGTGCTACTCAATAGATGTCAATCTTAATTCCTTCCTTTCACGTTTTCCCATGAAGCAGCTTTCAATTTATTTTTATATGTTTCAGGGAAAACGAAAAAGAGAAAAAAAATCCTACAACTTAGTTAAGAAAACCTCAAACACTTGAAAAATCACTTTGCATGTTTATTCTGCAGCAAAGTCATTGCACTGTAGTTGTGAGCAGTTTTGCTTGGTCACCTTTGAGGCTACAGAGGGCTTCCTATCAGCAGTTGAACTTACACCTGCTCAGACCTATGATCCTCTGTTGGAAGGGAGGAAGAAAGGAGTAGCAATGGGGAGGTATAAACCCTAAAATTACTAGCCTCTTGTCTTTGAGGGAAAAAATGCACAGAGCCCTCAGTGTTTATTTTCCACTCTCTCTTTTTTTGAGTATAGTGTCAGCAAGAGATGCTTTGGATTGTGTCTCTGACTTTTCGCTTATATCTCCATTCGAGGACCCCTCTGTGACATGGCAGGATCCCTGTGTTGGACATTGGCCTAATGTTCCTGGAAGCACTGGAAATAATTTTCACAAAAATTCAGAGCTCTAGAAGGTGGTTGCAAACCACACTGATGTGTGCTGTGGGATATGAGAGTGATCAAGCCTGGCTGCTTTGCTGTAGAAATAATTTGTTATTCCAGTATAATTTATAGCCAGGCTGGTGAAACCAGCTTGGAAGGGCACCACTACTAAGTACTTATTGTAATGCTCAAACCTTTTTGTGAACTGAGATAGGGAAAGATCATGTGTGACATTATGCTGGAGCTCTGTGGTGGCAGTAGCCTGTGATGTGTAGGAGGGACAAGCAGCTGAGGAAAATCTGCTTCACCTAGACCAGCTGTGCCATATTCAGTGCACCAGACTGTGACAATCAATTCTTCCAGGAGTGGCTGGGAACTCCTTGGGAAAATCATGTTACTCTGACATCTGCTTGCACTACATAAAAAGCTTTCAACCTCACCTGTTTTAAAAAAACCACCTTGTCTTTCATATGTGTGTTTTCACCTCTCCCCTTCCCTCCCCAGGAGTGCATTTCTTTAACGGTGTGGTTATGAAGAGGGATCTTTGTTGTTAGCAAGAGCAGCCTCTGCTGATGTGGAGTCTTTCTGAAGGGATAGAATCTTAATTGCTCATTCTAAGTTTGTCTTTTCCAGGTACAAAATAAATAAATCTCAAGCTGTGTAGCTATTGAGAGGAGACATTTCAATGTAATGCAGAATGCAACTGTATGTGTGAAAATGGCATACCCTGAAAATCAATTTTATGTCAAAATGGGGTGTTGATTATTTTTACTTATTATATTTATGAGGCACTAAAGGGCAAGCCACAGTATGTAATTTGGTCAACATTGGTCTATTGCATGTGCATATAGCCAGTTAATTATACATTGTACTTTGCAATGCTAAATGTACCACTCAGGTCACATAACTGCTGATAGATTATATGGTAGGCTGAAGAATGGATCTTGTATTACAAGATTAAGATTAATCCACAAAATTAAGGTGGGTTCATAACTGTGGCAGTTGGTTTTGAAATTGTTTATGGAGAATGTTTTATGTCATTTTCCTCAGTGGTGATATTGTACTTCCTTTGCTGCATAAAACATTTCAGGATGTGGATGTTAAGGGATTTATATCGTTATTGTGCAGAATATCTTTAATAAGAGTGAGAAAAGCATACTGAGACCAATATGCTTTTGGTTGCCAGGCTGGGAAACCATTTTGCACACAAGAAAAAAAGGAGCCACATTTTGGTACTCTGGAAGAAAAGGATGGAACTGTGAATTGAACTCTTCATAGCCTTACCAGTACCAAAAGTGTAATGAACATCTGTTTCTGTTTAAATCTGTATTTAATCTAAGAAATTGGAGAATGCAGGTATTGGATAGAGTAATTTGGCTGAGAATCTGAGAACAGCCAGGCACTCTTAGCATAGACATATTCCAGGTGCCAGTACAGTTTGCTTCTGCTCTGCTGATATACATAACTTACTGATGGTTTGAGAAAATTGATGTGCAGTTTTTCTAGGTAATAAGTTATCTTCATTAAAAAGCCTGATTTATTTTTTATCTTATGGGTGTTTAAAATCTTTCCTTGAAGAACACACTGAATCTTCAGATCTTTTACGGAGTCATCAGACCTAGTCCTCTTTATTTCATTATTTCCACTACAAGACCAAGTGTAAGTACCGACTGTGCCAGCATTAACTTACAGATACTTTAAATAGAAACTGTGAAAACTGAAGGATGGTGGTGACTCTGGTGCACTGGAGACAAGAAAAGCTACCTGTTTCATCTCCCTATCTGCTGGAAGAGGAGTATGGCTCAGTACCAGGTGCCTGGAGTATCTCATGTCACTCACTTGATAATCAAATGGCCCTGCTTAGTCTCTTCTGGAGCACAAGGGTACCCCAAGAATTATGGCAGGTTTGAGCCATACTATGAACTTCCTTGTAGACTTCTTGCTTGACCCTGGGCAGGTCACACAGGCTCAGTCTAGTATCATACAGGGCATTCATGGGGTATTTTTCTCCAGCAGCTGCATTCCAAACAGCTTGATAAGACCATGGCTGTGGTCAATGAATTCCTACCTCCATGAAACCCTTCTGCCTCATACAGTAACCTTAGGCTTTTTAATCTAATTTTTAGTGCACTTTGGGTTCCATCAGGAAGCAAAACCCACTCACAGTGCAACTTTCTGCAGTCCTGGCAGATTGATAGCTGTTCACTGGCTCTCTAGCCTTAACTCCCTGCTAAAAGGAGGTAAAATATATATTTTAGAGGAATACGCCATTTGTCACTGCAGTGCCTTCTCTGTCTTGTCTGCACATATTCATCATTTCACAAGGCTAGAAGCCTCAAACTAATGTCTTTAGAATATTAATGTGAAAAAACCTTAGAGAACTCCTTGGTATTAACTGAGTTTCAGTCTGCAGGTTTCTATTTCAGTCTGTTCTTATTCTCTCTGTGGAATTTTATTTGGCCCCGATGACTTATCTTTTTGTGATTATTTTTTGTATTTTTCCAAGTGTGAGGTTGTTTAGGAAACCTGTCTGTGATGCTTATTCCTAAAGGTGTGGGGTGTGTGACAGCACAGGATATGGTTGTGTCTCTCGCTCTGTTCCTCACCACTCTGACCTCCTTCCAACAATGACTCTGTCCCTTTTAAGATTTGGGAAATTACTTTTTTTTTTCTTCCCTATTACTGCATGACTTGCTGATGCTCTGAGAGAGTTGATGTGCAGTTTTTCTGAGTAAATAAAAGCCCATACAGACTATAAAAGCCCATACAGACTATAAAAGCCAGAGACCCCACAGAGCATGAAATCCCTTTCTCCATTTTTTCTTGAATGTTATCTGCACACCTGGTGCTGGGTTTCACAACAAGAGCACTGCACATGGAGAAAGTGGTGGGGTTTTTTTCTGTTGTTTGTTTGTTTTTGTGTGTTTTTTGTTTTGTTTTGTTTTGTTTTTTTCATGCATGGGCAAGATTTTAGCAGGTCTTCCTTCAGGCCCTGAAAATTTTGCACCCAGTCACCCTTGTATTTCTTCTAGTCCCTTTGAGTAGTTTGATAAATTCTCATCATCAGAGTCACTCATCTTGGAATCATTACGTGGGAGTACAAAAGACGCAGAGCTGGTGCAGTGTCATTGCTCTGCTGGCCATAACAAAACAGTGAGCAACTGTCCTTCTCTACGCAGAAAAACTTCTTGGGGAGGTGCTAGACATCTCTGCTCTCAGCTGACATTGTCACTTTAAATTAAGTGAAGCAGATGTTGCAGATAATGTCCTACTGCCACAGAGCAGGTAACCTTGACAAACCTAGAGGTAGCAATTTTATGTCAGGACTGAGACGCACACACTGGCAAGACCTGTATCAGAGAGAGTCTGGTCTTGTAGCTATCACCTGTGGCTACAGGCATTGGACATATGTCTCCAGCCTGTGAATTGAATGACAGCCTCCATGAATATGAAATTCTCCTTTCAAGTTTTGGGACACTATTGACATAGAGTGGTTTCAAAGCACTTCTCCTATTTTCTTTCTTCTTCTCCCTCCCACAGCAGTAAGTAAGTCTCCCCACAATAGCACCTAGCCTGTCCCTTGCCCTAAAGGCTCCTTTTGTGGGTCTCCCAGCACCTTTGGGGAGAAGCTTGCTAGTGTCAATTAAAAGTGACATTCACTGCCTGATTAATTCTATTCCTTTGTGCAAGGACTTGGACTACAGTGTGTTAAAAGCTGAGATAAATCTGGACAAATGCAGAGAAAAGTCAGAATTAAGAGGATTATGAAATTCACTGCCTGAAATGAAATTGGCAGGTTGGTATGTTTTTTGACATAATTGCAATACCAAACTTACAAATCACACTCAGACTTCTGAGGCTTTCAGATGTTCCATATTCTAGCTGTCCAACCTATCGTGCTCTGTATGCCTTTGGAAAGCGCAGCCACTGTAATCGAGACTGTGGCACTAGCACAGTCTTGAGCAAGGACTCCTTGTGGGATTTATTAATGCAGTCCTGGTTTGGAAAGATGGGGTTAACCTTCCAGAAGACAGAGTATCCACACAATATTTGGATACAAAAGGAGTACTTCATATCACTCACTTCACCGAGTGGCACTTTTCACTCCCTTTTTGAGTAGAAGAACACTTGAAGAACTATTGTAGGTCTGAGTCATGCTGTGAGCTCCAGTGTTGACTTCTTGCTTGACCCTGGGGTGGTCAGAGATCACAGCCAGTGTATGGGTGGGATGTATGCCTGTCTCCAATAATTTTCTGGCCATGAATGTGAGCCAGTTGGAATGGACCTGATCCTTTTCCACTAAGATCTGTTTGAGCCTGAAAAGACTCCTGGCTTCCACCTGCTCAGAGCAAGCACTTGACTAGTGAATACCACAGAATAGCAGCAGCATGTTCAGGCATTGGAGGCCTGAATCTGTTTGCTCTCCCCACAGCTAAGAAAAAGATAATAACAGTATCACACCTTAGAAATGTGTTGCTGTGTTGATGGGGAAGAAGTCAGTCAATTTCACTTGCACAGATGTGTAAGAATGCCATATGCAGCCCACATAATAATTTATCTGCTATGCCCCATTTCATGTGCTGGCTGCTACCAGGAGCTCTGTATTAATTTACCTGGAGGAGACTACCATTCCTAAATATGCCAGGGTTTAAGCTATCACCGAAAGAAGGGATTTGAATAGCAAAGTGGCCAAACTTCTTGATGAAAAGACTATTGCAAGTAGCTTGAGACAGTTGGGCAACATGATGGTAAATTACATTCATTGTTGCTGGCTGCAAGGGAATACAAATCAGATGGAACAAATTAATCTCCTTATATACATCGATGGCTTCTGAATTAGTTGTCACCTCCCAGGGAAAAAATAAGCTTTGGTTTGCATTGTGGGAAGCTCAATGAAGATGTCTGCTCAATTTTCAGCATCAGTCAGAAATTAATAAGCTGTTGAACAGCTTTAAACTGAGGCTAGGGAACACCACAGCAGCAATGTTCTGCATTACATATTTTCTGCTTTGTGTACATGCATATTTTAGACTCCTCTCACTGCCCACTTAAAAAACAGAAAAAGTCAAACTCCTGAGAAGAAATCAAGGAGACATCCCTGGACAAGCACAAAACTGGGCAAAATTGATGGCTGCTATCCAAGGAATAGTTGTGCAGGGGCCAATTTTTTCCCAAAACATCAAGGGAGGAGCTGCATATCTTCAGTCTGTAGTCAGCTTTGGATTGTTGTGATTTGCCTGACAATCAGACTCATGGCTGAGGTAAATACCCATGCCCAGCTCTACATTTTCAATTATGAGAAATATACTTGGTTTTAGCCATAATATCAGAAACAAAAAAGGTGAATAAAATACCTTTTCTTTTTTTTTTTTAAATTTTTTTAATCAAAACCTTTACTGTTACCTTTTTCTAAAAAGATTCTTAAAATTGTTTCCTTTTATCTGTTTGAATCTCTTAGTTTTATTGTTATTTTATGGTAAAGAGTGTTGACCAGAGGTTAGATGAGGTGCATTCCCTGTTATAAATGCATATTTTATTGTAGCATAATGTTTCTCTACCCCTGAAGAGAAACATTCTTTGGTTCCTACAGGAGTTAGGTTCCTAGTGGGAGACATTTTGACAATTCTTATGTTTCTATGAACTGCAACTTAATTACAGTCTCTCTGGGAAACTGATGGGCTTTCATATGGGATGTTTTCTTCCTGCTCTCCATGCTCTTTCAAAATCTTGTTTTTTGGCTGTCAACCAAAAAGTATAGATGAACTTGATGTTTTTTTCAGCTTTATTTCATTTAAATACAGAGAACATAAGGTATCAGATAAGAACTGATGAGATACCTAAAGGTTAAAGGTTGAAGTATTCCCACAGTGTATTAAAGATTAAAAGATAATGACAGTCCAGTGGCTAAGAAGGGGGAAAGTTAATGGACTGTGAGATTAAATTATGCATCTAGAGAGTGCTCAGCTTATTACTGACAGGTATTGATTCCAGAAATAATTGTTCATTTTTAAAGATGTTTCTCTGCTTTGTGCTGAACTTATCAGCCTCCTGGAAGTGGTCATTTAAGGTCATCAGCATATGAGTTACCCTTTTGCATATAGAAGATTAGTGATATAATAGGATAGTTGTTTTTTATGGAGTTTTAGTGAACAGTAGTTGGGAAGAATGGCAGCTTTGCTATCAGACATACTTTGAGAAGGTTATATTAAATGAGAACTGAATTTCATGACTGATATCAAGAAGGCTGAATGCTCTCAAATCCATGGGATTTTAGGATGCTTATTCAACCCTCTTTAGGGAGAAGCTTTCAGTGCTTTTCATAAAAACATAGAGTGGTGGAAAGTAATCTCTGAAGGTCCATAGTATAGCCTTCTGCTCCAAGTGGGATTTCTGTCAGCGTGTCTGTGTCTCTGCCTAGCCAAGCTGCTTTCCACTATCATTTTGTTTTGGAAGGATTGGACAAAATCAATAGGACTCATTCAAAAAGAGGGGACTGTGTCCGCAATTTATCTCTTCTTTTGCTTGTTTATAGATTAATTTTCTAACCTGATATATTGATTTGTTCAGTTAATTCCTTTTAGGTACAAATCCTGTTGCTTGAGCTTCCTTTATTCTCACATGAGGCTCTATTACCTTTTAACAGGGTTTTTTCCATGAATTATGCAGAAACTGAGCACCTAATACAGGTGGTAGCTGGATTATTACCCTTACACATCTGTGTTTTGTAGAAAATGCAGAAGTAAGAAATACAAAATCCCTGCCCCTTATAAAGATCTGTAGTGATGCTGGCTCATACTTAGCATGCAGAAGGACCTGCAATGAATGTGCCTTTTCCATTCAATAAATTTTTGGGTCCTCTTGAACAAGTGACAAAGATTTACCCCCGTGCTTTGAATTGCTCTGACAATGGGATGAGGCCATGCAAATGGCTGTGGTACTTGGTGGTTATAGGGAAATCTCAAGGAGTGTTCTCCTGAGGTTATCTTGTTGGACATGGTTTCTCTGTTTCAAAGGAGACTGCACTGCAGCACCTTGCAAATCCCCTAATGTTTAAGGAAGGGTGTGCTGGAAGTCAGGGCCACCTGTATGCACTTGCTGCAGAGGTGCTGGTGGCACAAACCTCCAGCAGATGATGTGGTGCAGGGCCCTTGCAGGTGCATCCTCTGCTGGTGCATCCACCTTCACTGCTTTCTACTTGCTTGGGGCAGATGGGGAAGGTGCTTCCTCCTTTCTGATTTAGTCTCGCTCTGTCCTGCATAAAACCACCATCCTTCTAATTTTCTCCTCTTTGTCCCCTTCTGTGACTTTTGGTATAGATACAGCCAGGTAATAATCTTTCCAGCATTACTGCTGTGTTAGCAGCATGAGACAGAGGGAAGAGGCAGATGCAGAGCTGCAATCCTGCCTCTTCTTCCCTGCTCCTGGGAGAATGCATCTGAGCAGTGATACAGTGGCCTGACCATCTTCCCCTTTTAGATTTTCCTTCCCTGGACTTCAAAACAGATCTCTGATTAAAGTGCTTATACAGCCCCTCTAGCCAACCTGATGGATTTTTCACTCCCACCTCCTCAGTTGTAATGTTTCTTAATGATCCTCCAAAGGCCTCTGCTGTGACAGCATCATTTAACTGGGACATCACCATGGCCTTTTCAATGTACAAAACCAGGTGATTGACATGAGGGTGAAACCAGCAAAGCAGGTAATACAGCAGCTCTTCTGAACCCTCCTCAGCCCTGCCTGAGGAAAATAATCCCTCAGCTGTGTCAGGCACGGTGGAGACAGACGAAGCATGCATGGGTGAACCTCTAAAGGACTCCCTCCAGAAAGACAGATGAGGAATGTCTAGGGGTGGGAGTAAAGTGTGGCAGCTGTATTTACTCTAGCTTGCTCTTGGTATTAGTTTTATGACTTGAAATTACAGGGCAATACTGCTGTGAGGAAGATATGTCTGAAAAGCTAAGCGGGGCTCTTTTCTAAAACAGCTAACAGCAGGGGATGTTCATTGCTCTGTGCCTCTGTGTTTGCCCTGAAGATAAATTAGATATTCTGAAGCTCTCAGACTGGGGGACACAGTTGCATTTTTAATAATTTTACACAAATATACACACATACATACATACATATGCATATATAAAAATGCATTTAAAGCTTTGCTTCTGCTCTCAAGATCATTCCCACTTCAGAGTGACAGTGATGTGCAAAAGCATGTGAAGACTCAAGGGCAAAATTCTCTGCAATTAAGATGTGCTAACATTGCTGTCACCTCTCCTTTTCTCCAGCTTCCCCATTACATTTTTATAAATTTTCTCCTTCAGAAGCCAACCATGGTTGTACCTCCTGAAAGGCACTGGGTAGATCTGACAAGTTCTACTCTCAGGGAGGAGGAGACTGCAATGAGATCTCTCCCCTCCCCAGGAAGCCCTTCCTGGTATGTCATTATATACTGACTCTGGTGTGTTGGTATATTCATACCATACTCTCTGTCTGGAGTGGCTGTGCCCCCATTCCCCATGGGAGAGACTGTGCCAGCCTTGCCTGTGTGTGCCTGTTCTGCAACCTGCAGTCTGGCCCAGGGCGCTTTGCTGTGCTTTACTGCCTGGCAGAATTTGCCCTCATAAGGTACTGGGATTGCACAGTTTCATGGATTCAGCTAATTGGAAGAGGACAGCATTGCATCCACCCCAACTGATGACAGCTTGACTTTGACCTCTTTTAGGGAGGATTGAGAGTGAAATGTGTAAAATGCAGAAAAGAGGACTACAGACAAACTTCTTAATAGGGTTCTAAATTACCTTGTTTTAAACCATGTCTTTCAGAACTTAATACAGTGGAGGTCTTTCAAATATTTAAGGGGACATTGTGTCATTTTGCCCCACGTGATAAAATACTTTCTTTCCTAGCATTTTTGAATCCGTATTTGTGGAAAAGATAATTTCCTAAATAAATAATCTGTCTGCATTTTCTCAGATGAGATATAGGAAGGTTAGCCCAAATGTAAACTGGTTTAAATAATTTAAATATTTCTCCAACAGCCTTTCAAAGATCCTACTGAGAAGTCTGCAGATTCAGCTGTATACTGTCATCCCTACTACAGCCATAAGCTCAGGAAATACTAACATTAAAACTGTGTCAGAACTGGTATTGACTTCAGGTGGAAGAGGCCTGAATGAATACAGTTTTAGCCAGCCAGCTCTTTTTCGAGATTTACTATATGACATTATTTTCCACCAAGCAAAGCCTCTAGAGGTTTCTGAAAACCTCTTTTCACTGGTTTCCATTTTTTCCTCATTCTTATTTTACAGGCAGAAAGCTGAGACAGATCAGACAGGCGAACTAGAGCTATCTGGTAGACACTGGCAGGTTTGGGACTCATCTCTCCCATGTTTCCATATAACCCTTCATATTTTGATTTGGGATTCTGTAAGGATAGCTGATGAAATCATGGCCCATGTTACCAAATCTTGGCATCTTCTTGGTTGGAGAGAGCCGTTCTTTGGAATGTAGGGAATAGTACGGATGACAGAATCTTATATGCGAACAAAGGAGAAGCAGTTTCAAGAAACATAAGCAAAAAGAAAATCAAGAATGTAAATAATTGTGAACCAGTTCCTGGGGAAGGATGAGCTTGAGGCAAAAGTTAACGGGGATTATTTGTCCTGGTCATTAATTTATGAAAGGACAGTGGTTGGTACACAAAGAAGAAGTTCAGCGAATTTGGGTAGGTTTTTTTGGGGTGTGTTTTGAGGTGTTTGCTTTTAATTTCTTCCAATTCAAAAATAAAAAAAAAAATTAGTTTTTTTTTTGTTTTGTTTTGTTTTGTTTTGTTTTGTTTTGTTTTTCCCAAGTAATGGCTTGTCTTATACTGACTGTTGAAACAGTCTGCTGCAATCCCAGAGTTTATGACCAGGCAAAATCTCAGCATGAGCCACTTCATCATAGTAAATTGTAAGCTTCCCTCCCTGGGGCTCTGGGCAGGACTAGGAATGATGATGTGCCTAATAAAAGCATTAAACAGGGCAGCTTGCAACTTTACAGGGATTCCCCTTCTTTTGATAAGCAATTTCATTCTGGAATGAAGAATGTCAAGAGAAAAATGAATACAAGAAACAAACACCATGCCAAAACTTGGCACTCACTAAAGTCAGAACTCTTAAACTGCAATGGTTCTGATACTCTTCTAACTTCTTTTGTATCACTGAATCTTTACTGATTTTAATGTCATTAATTCTGATTTATAGCACCAGTGTAGGGACACAGAATGGCATTATCAGTTTGCAATATCAGGCTGCTCTCTGAATTTGCACTCATAATTATGTTTTTAGAAGCAAGTTAAAGTTTTCTATTATATCCACAGCAAGATCTATTTAGGAGATAGCAGTTGCACATCCCAAGAAAATTTATACCACTGAGAAGTGAATCAACTTAGAAAAAAGATAGAGAAGATCTATATCTCTTTTCATCCTCACAACTCCCAGAGACAATTTTTCAGGTTCCAGCAATGCTAAGAGCTTGATTTTTCTTTCTCTTTTCACATAAGAAAATCCCTCATTTTTGTTCTGCATCACAGTTCTGAAACATGGTGTCCTGGAGCTTGATATTCTACATGCCTTGCAGAAAGCCATGGACCTAATCTTACCTGGCAAAATCCTCAGGAGTTCCAGTGGAATTCAGGATAAGAGCAGAAGCAGGTGGAACAGAAGGGAGTGTGAGCTGGTGTGTTTGTATGTGTGTGTGTATAAGCCACCACACAGAATTTTTCTGTGATAGCTGATGCTGATTGAGGAGCAGGTGGACAGGGTACCCCAACTTCCCTTACATCACCTGACAAATGTGCTTTGGAAAAGCTGTTCACAGAGGCAATGACTTGACTTCCCCAAACTTCAAACCACAATGTTACTGTTGGCATAAAAAAAGCTTTTACTGCTACTTTGATGATTTCCTTGAGATTTCTTTTTGCTGGAAACAAGTTCAAACACCTTTCTCCCATTTCTTCTGTTATTGTTCTTCTTTCCTAAAATTGCCCATCACTGGCACCTTTTTCAGCCAGAAAAATGTGAATGCTTAAAACTTTTGGGGGGTTTAGTAACTACAAGAATGATATTCTAGCTTAGAAATATTTCAATGACACAGTCAGTGTAATTTCTATCTTTTTCATGTAGGAAAAAAAAGACTCTTTTCAACTCATTTGGTCTGGAAAAAAGAGAAATTTGCAAAGTATGCCACAGACAGCTTTGTGCTAAGGCCATATGTGTTTGAGTAATAATCTCAAAAATTCAGCTCAAGCTCTTTCTAAAGACAGACAGTTTATAGATGAGAATTGCTCTCTCAAAGATTACAGGTACTGAAATACCATTACATAACCCCTATAGCCTCAGAGTCTGACATTTTCCAGAGGAGAATTTATTTTAAGGTTTCTCTCTGGTAGTGCTTTAACATGCAGTTGTCTGACTTATGAGTCCAGGACTATTTTTATCTTATGTGAATCTGTAAAAATTAAGAAGTCCTAAGTAGAGCAGTATCTGGCAAAAGAATGCTCTTGCATCTAGGAAAATTCAACTGACCCGTGTTCTCCTGATCCTGTTCATCTACCAGGAATGACAGTCCCTGCTGTGGTGACAAGGGCTGTCTGAACAGCAGGGCCCTGTGGCTCTCTGCCCTCCACAGTGCATGCAAGCTTTGGAGAACTCCATGTGCACAGCCTGAATGAATCCCACTGTCCTGCCAGCGGGAGTCAGCCCCTGGGTACGAGCCTCCCTGGCTCCTGCAGATGTCAGCTGGGCTCCAGTGCTGCTCTCTGGATTTGGCCTGTGGCTCAATAAATGCATCATAGAATCAGCCAGGAAGAGTTATGCTCTTTCACTGTCCTTAATATTCAAAAGAAACCTGATGATCAGCCAATCCTTTTTTTGATGTTCATTTGTGGGACACATCCTAGCTCACAACAGGGACCTTCTTCATGTGCTTTTATCCCTAGGCTGATGCTCCAGGGATTCTGATCTGAATCTGTCTACATATAAAAGCAGGAAGGGAAGAGAGTGAGTCCCTAGCTCCCATCACAGATGGCTGATAATCAGTGTACTGGTTCCATCTCCTTAAAAACATAGCAAAGATAGTTTTCTAGTGACAATGCGATTGACTTCAAGCTGTTTTGCATCACAGTAATGCTCTTGGAAAAACACAGAGAGAATTTCTACCTCTGAATTAAAATAAACACTTGAAAGTTTATTTTTACTTATTTATACTGGGTCAAATATTACATTTGACCTTCAAATTTATTGTGCAGCAAATTTTGCCTGAGTGGGATCTGCAGACTCATGGAAATGGAGATATGTTAGGAATAACTGCCAAAACCTTTTAGACATGAATATCATAACAGACCTTACAAGTAAATATATGTGAAATTAAAAGCCATGGATGGCTGAACCATGGCCCAATTTTAGATTCTGGTTTAACACTCTCATCTTAACACGTGCTCTGCTCTCAGTCAGGAATCATGTTCTACTGTGCAATGCCAGTCTTGATCACATCCTTCAGTCACCTCTTCTTGTCATCATCTCTCCCCATGTTAGAAATGATGTCTCTTATTTGTTTTTCTGCCTCACTTTCTTAATTATGTTTCTGTAAAGAGAAATGGGGACCTTCTATCACCAATAGCTTTGATGGATGATGAGGCTAAGGCCAGATTCTGTAGGATGTCTACAGCAGTCTTGGAATTTTACCACTTCTTAAGCCAGCATCTCACTCTTGGGAATTACTCCTTTTCCTCGCTGCAGTTCAGTTGAAGAAGTTAAACAAAACGGTGCAACTACTTGGATGAAAATGTTGTTAAGATGGTCTTCAGTATGGTCAAGAATGATCTAGATGTTACTGCAGCTCTAAGTAAAACCTGAAGTTTGCTGTGAAAGCTTAATTTTAGTTAAATATCTGTGGGAGAGATTCTGACTTCACATCTAAGAGACCAGCTAATGCCAAGTGAGATTAAAATCTGTCAGCCTGGTCTCTCTCAGTGAAGACAAGATGAAAATAACCAGACTATGCTGCTTCTGGGACTTGTGCATTAATCTTGCAACCTCCGTGATGAGGCAGGGGCTGGTGCTGCATGCTGTGCAGACAACACAAAACACAGTCTGACCACGAACAGCCCTGGATCTGACCTCACTTGGTAAAGATCATCTGTGTGCCTTTGGGCATGTGTGTGTCTCTGCCTTTAACGCATTTCCTCAACAATCCAAAAAGGCTGTACCAAGGGTCAAGTAATGTGCTCTGACCCTGTTGTTGTGCTTTAAACTCAGATGGAAAACTAAGCACGATGCAGCCTCTCGCTCAGCCCTTCGCTATCAGCTCCACCACACAGTGGAATGGGGAGAAGAATCAAACGCAAAAATTGTAGGTTGAGATAAGAGCACTTTAATGTTTGAAACCAAAGTAAAAAACAATAACAGTGCTAAATAGTAGATGAAATAGTAATTAATAATAATAACAACAACAACAACAACAACAACAACAACAACAACAACAATCATCATCATCATCATCATCGTAATCACAATAATCATAATAATCATAATAATACTGGGAGAGGAAAAGATCCAAACAAGCAATGCACAAGACAATTGCTCTCCCTGCTCCAACTAATGCCAGACCCCATTCCCAAACCCAGAATGGCACCCTCTGGGTAACTCCCTCAGTTTATATAGAGGGCATGATGTCCCATGGTGTGGAATATCCCTTCAATCAGTTTAGGCCACCTGTCCCAGCTGTGCTCCCTCCCAGTTTTTTTTGCATACCCCCTCTACTCTCTCCCTGCCAGAGCATGAGACAGGGAAAAAAGAGAGAAGTCCTTGACTTAGGAGTAACATGACTCAGCAAAACCCAAAATATCAGTGTGTTATCAACACCATTTGAATTCTGAATCCAAAACACGGCACTGGAACTGCTACTGGGGGGAAATTAATGCTACCCTTGCTGAAACCAGGTCACCTATACATGTACTGAGTTGTGATCAGATTTTCCCAATGAAAGAGCTATTGCCATTCCAATTTTCTGCAGTATCTTCTTTCTTTCAGGTTTTTATCATTTGTGACAAGTTGATGTGGCATTTGTGGCAATTAAAATGTCAGTTAAAAGCCTTCTTTTTATTAGCTTAATATTGTCCTAAAGTGCCTCTAACTCATTGTGGTCCAATTTTTAAAGCCTACCATGAATGCAAAGTTTTAGTAACTAAGGAGTATAGTCATCATCATCAGATTTTGGACATGAAATTTTCTGCAGTTATAAAGGGAAGCCAGTGAGTGATTCCTCAGCCTCTACACATTATGACACTTGCTTCCATACACTTATATTACATCAGACTGGTAAGCAGTAACAAGAAATAGGTTTTTGCTTCTCTGGAGCAAGACAGGAATGGCTGCGAAAAATGGAAAAAAAAAGTCTCTTGGTATACCTATATAACAGCTTGCTGACAGTCTCAAAATCTTTTTGTCTTCACTTATTCATTTGAAATCACACTATTCTTATTTTGGTTGGCTAATGTTTCAGCCCAATTTTGTGGTAAATCATCATGTGGGGAAAATACATATATGTGAGAAAAACTCTGTGCCAAGTTGAACTGAATTCACTGGATATTGCCAAAACATGAACCAAACAATTTAAGCAGTGCTTGGAAAAGGTTTAGGGAGACAGATTTCTGGAGTGCCCATACTTTTGGAAATGCAATGAGGCAATGAACTGAACAGAGAATATTACTGAAGAAGATTCTTTCTCAGTGTGGGTATATGTAGTTGTTCCTTTCAGTTCAACCAGATCAATCATTGTTTAGGAAACTGCCTCCAGCTGGGGAAATGACTGTGTAGCTCCAATGTGGCACTGTTCTGGAAGTCTGAATGTGCTGGTTCAGATCACAGTCAAAGAGTGCAGCAAACACCGAGCTTGTTGGTTATAAGAAAATCTTTGCTTGGCTTTGAACTCTTTTGTTTTGATTTAAGCCTATGCCAAACAAGTGTCAGCCTGAAAAATTTTAATTTCTTTTATTTATTGTTTAAGTTGGTCACTTTGGATGGTTCTGGCGAATAGATGCAGGGAAATAGCAATTTGCATACTCATTTTGAACAAGGGTGTTTAGCAGACAGCATGAAAGTGAGATTTGTTCAGTCAGTGCAGTTTGAACAGAAAGGGAGGGTTCACCATCAGCCATTAAATATCCCAGCTGTTTGCCTCTGAAATCACATAAGGCACCTTCTAAGCATTTTTGTCATTATAAACTTACACTTCTGGCATTGGACAGGAACTGAAGAGATTGAAGTAAATCATGCCATTGGAACAAAAAATAAGAAGATCTCACATGATCCATTTCCAGCTCTCAGTTTATGAACCTGTCTGTTCCTAAGGACATAATATATGTTTTGTGATGCAGCATCCTGAAGCTCCACTTCTGTCAGTGGAAAAAAGGATCATTTTCTCCCGTGCAGATAATTTCAAGCTGGTATCAGTGCTTTTACTGTGCAGCTTTTCCACTCAGGTATAACTTGAGCTCATTGGTTTTATGCAGCTCTTGGAAGACAACCTGCTCACCTTCTGCCAGACCTGAGTCTCAGCAGAGTGAGCCCTCCATCAGCTGCAGCAGGTGGAATTGGCATGACAAACTGTTTTCGAGGTGGCAGTGCAGATTTTTGTCTTGTAGTGCCAGATAGAAAAGATGCAAAGCCTCCCATTTCCCTGCCATGCCCCTCAAGGCTCCTCCAGGCCCTCTGCCACCACCAAATAAAGCCTGCAGCTGCAGTGCAGCTCTGCAGTCAGACCTTTTAGAGGTATTGGCCCACCATTATGAAATCTGCAGTGTATTTGAATTTTTCTCCTGTAATGAAAGGAAAGGTAAGAGTCACCTTTAGCTGACTTGAAAGCAATAGATGAAAACTGGCTCAGTTTTTCAAAAACTATGATTGTGACATTCTGCATGGAAAGTTCCACTTGCAAAAATGAATGTTTCATTAATTTTTAAGGATGTGAAACTGTACTGGAACATTAACTAGAGCTTTTGCTGTCTAGCCAATGCACTAATACCATGCTACAGTCATATTATTTTACTCTGTTAAAATAGTAATCAAAAACTTAGCTAAACTTAAAATGGTGAAACATCAAAGTGCAGTTTTATTCTTATGAGTGATTACTTAGAAGAAATTACTTGTTTTCTCACTGAAAAATTACTGTGAACTCTTCCTCACAAAAACCTTGAATAAAATAAATCTCAATCTAAGGTGCTGACTAACAGAGATGGGGTAAATTCTATTATTCATAGAAAGTGTTTTGTCTCTGGAAATTAATTATCTCTAAACCTCATTTTTCTCTGTTACTACTCAAAACCCTGTTAGCAGACAAACAACACCTGGTGGCTAGTTCTGACCACTGTATTAATGTGGTGGTTTTCTCCCTTTCTTTGAAATTTCAAGATAATGCTGAAAAAATAAGAGGAAATAGAGCTGATTGTCTTTTCCCTTACTTGAGGTGTTGTGTAGTCATCCATATAGTCCAAAAAATCCATTAAACTGTCTGACCTAAGGGAAATGATTATACAAGGCAGGAAGCAGTCAAAAGTAGTGTTTGTAAAGTTGGCTAGAAGCTTGTTATCTTTGAAAGTTTGCTGAGCATATCTGGTTTCACTAACAACAATTTTCCTAATTTTTTCTTGTGGTTTTCAGTTTTTCAGTTAGTGTGTATCCTCTCCTGGCCCAGCATAACCAGTTTTTGCCAGAGAAAGGCAAAGGAACTTGGCAAACCAAGAATGCAGAGTACTGTTGATATATCCAGGAGAAAGGGCCATTGAAGAATTTTAGGAAAGGATCCTTACCTTTTCCTTGGGAAAATTTTCTGTTAAAACAAAGCTTGGGTTACTTTGATTTTGGTATTCAGTTCCTTTCTAGACTCTTAAAAATGAAGAACCTCATATGCTTTCCATAAGGACACTTAGAGTAGGATGGAAGTAGCACATTCCTAAAATGTATGTTTTATAAACTGAATGCCAGTGCCAAAGGCATTTTGGGTTTATGTTATGCACTTGCATCTTGGGTGCTGCAGAGACCAACTCAAGTCTTGGCTCATTCTGTTAATGTGTAATGACACCAAGAACATTAAGGCATGCATTAAAAAACCAACAACCCAACAATAGAGCAACCCAAAACATCACAGGATCAATGCCTTTCATCTCCAAGTTTGGAGAATCCAGGTGTGATGTACTGCCCCCTGTAATCAGAGCATGGAAGTTAGAAATACCTCTGGAAAGGATCAGAAGAGGATGTGGTTTGTATGTGCCAAGGTACAGTGTCTAAGTGTCAAGCAAAACTAATTCAAGAATGTTTTGTAAATCAGGAAATATCACAAAAGAGACATCATCTAATCTGCCATCTGAAAGAATTTGTTTTCAACCCATCTACAGCATCCTCAGCATTACATAAAATATCTTCTGTTCCCTTAGTACATTCTATTTGTTTAATTATGCCATTATTTGTTCTTTTGTACTTATTGACAGGTAGAAATCAAAATTTATTAGGCTTTCATAAAGCTAGATTTTTTATTCTGTTTATCCTTCCTGTAAATACAAGAATGCAGCTTGTGTAGGAGGAAATAGTACAGCTGCACTGCAGGAAGATATGAAATGCACTTAAGAAAGGTACAATACTACTTCATCCAAACTTACTCATATTTTCCTGCCTTCCTATTACTTTCTGCATTTTAAATATATGTTATCCCTTTTCCAGAACATTCTGGTGGTGTTCTGAAATCCTCTCTTATTGAAATAGAAGCCTTGGAAGAAATCTTTGTTGTTGAAACATATTTTCTGGTTGGCTTACGATGTTATAAAATTTTCTGACCTCTAGTATGAGCATTGCAAATTCTCCAAAATAGATTCTGCCACTGAAAAGTTGCTAAGCAACTAATCCTGTCTGATCTATTGTAGTTCAAATAAATGAAAGAGACATATAGAAGAGAATTTATAAACCTAATGGGTTGTAAAAAACAAACAAACTTAAACCCATAAACAAATAGATATATAATGTATTTAATAGCAGGATAAATAACTGAAGGAAAACAAAAGAAAACTGCCAAAATCCCCTGGCTCACAAGAAGTATTTGAAGACATTTTAAGCAAAAGCAGAAAAGGGTCAGCATTGTCACTTCACAGGTCCAGATTAGCTGCCCCTTCTGTCTGCTCTTTGGCATCCTTAATGGTTTTTAATGTTCTTTTTGCTGGGTATTTTTCCTTGCATGATATAAAAAATGTTACTTAGATAGTTAAAAATAAGCTGCTATTCATCTTTCAGATGAGCTGCCATGATTTTTTCTTTTTTGAAAATTTAGCTCTAGAGTCAGGGGAAAGCTTTTTTGTGCTTCCATGCTCTGCTTCCCCCTGTACCTCCCATTGTCCTGATGCGGTCTGGCCTCTAGAGCTGGGCAGTCAAATCCAGAAGAAGGAGGAGATGCAGCTCCTTGCTGAATCTCAGAGGAGGTGCCATTGACCTGGGGGAGCCCTCCAGACACCCATCATGTTTGCAGCCAAATAGTTTTTCCTGTTTGAGGCAAACTGTGCACATTTTTTTGTCAACTTGGGTGATTGTGAGGGTTTCTTTTCCTATCTTGCATTGCCTCCTGCAGGTTCATATGGTTGGATGGACAAATCTTTAGCTTTTATTTTGAGGCCAGGGCCCTGACAGCTCCAGCTGGTGCCATGGTTTTCTCCCCTAATTTGCTGTGATTTTGAGTCTCAAATTTCTGTAATTTATAGTAATCACTTTAAGATTACCCTTATCCTTTCACGTCTACAACACACTGGGGGCCTTCCCTTCCATGACCAGGACTTCAGTGCAAGATAATGTTCACAAAATTTATTGTGTATTCTTAAGGAAAAAGAAGGTTTTTTTATTATACTAAATCTTCTTGCAGTTTGATTTCAGGTCTTTCAGTCTGGTTGTGTACTTGGTCGAAGCACAAGGATAAGGGGTTCTGTCTGCCTCTTTTGGCTACTGCTTGGCTGGTAACAACAAAAGGTGTTTTGGACAGTTTTTTAACATCCAACAGGAAACATCAGCTACAATGTGCTAATGCTCTGTCTCAGTTCATGCTTGCTTCACTTTTCTTAAATCTTGGGTCAGGTTGCTGTCCATTGACTCTTCTCCCTCGTTTTACATGTGAGACATGTCTGTAGCCCTTTCCTGTTGGTCCAGCACGACAAAAAAGAGGTGTAAGTGTTACATCACAGCCTTTTATCTATTCTGCTGGTGTGAGAATTGCAGGTCTTCTGCTGATGGGCTGTCTGGTCTGAGGGCTCATCTGCCAGAAACAGGATTCATACCAACTCTAATTCTAGAAACTGTTACATATTTCTGCACTGATTTATGACCAGAGTAATAATTCTTTACTTACAGACTGTAGGCCTGGGAAGTGTCTTTGAGGCAATATGAAAACAGAAAATAAAACTTCACCATTGTACTGTGAAGTTGTGTTTGTATTTATATGCTGCAAAAGCTACATTGCAGGTATTTAAAGTCATTATTAGAAGGACAGAAGAAAACTTAAAAGTGAAAATAGTGATTTTAAAAAAAGTTGATGGAGCACAAAAGAATCCCATTAGCCTTTCACCATACCCAGTAAGATGCTGGTCCTTTTCAGGCCTGACTCAAAGCTAGGACTTTTCCACTCCTTTGGGCCAAGCCTCTGTTTAATTTTAGTATAAAAACTACTTGATTTAAGGTAAAGGCCAATACCTAAGTCAGAATTAAACAGGCACCTCAAATCACATTCTTTTCTCGTTATTATTCACTTGAGAAACAACTTCTGTTCCAGCCTTGTTAAGTTGTTTGACAGAGAAATCAGTCACTCCACAGAAGAAAAGGAATGGAAATGAGTTATTTCTATTTTCTCCCGGTGTTTATGCAAGTTTCCCCTTAAGCACTTACCAGAATGAAAGCTTTTCATCTAACGCTTTAATTCTGTACACCTTTTCCCTGGGACCAAGAAAATAAAATAATAGTGGCACTTAATGAAAGGGAAAAAGTAATCACTGGAGAGGAAACACTCCAGGAGCAGGTAACTCTCACAACTTATTGAATACAGTCAGCATAATTATTAGGCCTTTTTAATGGCTATCATTGCATGTGAACTCTAATAATGGAAATTCCAGGTGCTCATCTGGAAAGAGTTTCTCTCACTGTGCAGGGAGAAGGAATAGGGATTTGCAAAGTGTGTTTTTTAAACAGGTTTTCTTTCAGCGTGCCAGATTGTATCATTTTAAGGAGATCTTGGGAGTGAAGAGCTGGGCTTAAACTCAGATATATATGAAATTCTTATGCTTTGCAGATACTATGTTTTGCAGTATCTTAAAGAAACTTTTTAGTCTGTCAGGCATTTCATTTACCAAACAACTGTCACACTGATTTCTCCTCTGGTGCTGACCACTCTGGCTATTCAGTTTGCCACTATGGGAAAGGACAGGTCACCTTTCATTTTACTTGCAAAAAATCCTCATCCTCAGTTGTCAAATCTGACAACTTCAGATTTGATCTCATAAAACATTGTTCGAAGACCAGTGAGGAAAGAGTCCCCATTGGTGCAGCATCTGTGTGAGGCTCTGTAAGGAGCAGAAAAACATGATGGGGCTAGTATGGGGGATTCTTACAGCCTCTCTCATGTTATGCCTGCAAACTGTGTCACCAGTCGACTTCTTACCAGTAGTGCTCATGAGGACTGTTCTTCCTGCACTGGAGAGATCATAGCCTGCTTGAAAAGTAATCTGTTGAAGTCAAAGGAGTTGAAGATGAATGCCAACATACTTTTGCTTTTTTCTCCCCTTGTCTAGTTCTTGCTCCCTCTCATTTCCTAATATCTGCTGCACTGGTGTTAAATAGTTTCTTGGTGCCTTTCAGACCCATTTATTTCCCTTCATCTAGAAGGAGGTCTTTAGTCTGCCCCTGCAGTAAGCAAACAAATTATGCTTTCTGCCTTCTTTTAAGCTTCCCCTTTACTCAAATCTGTAGCCCAGTAGGTTTTCATTTCCTGAGGCCTTGCGAATGACAGCAAAAGACAAACCAGCAAAACTCATTTGAAGAAAATTTACCAATGCAAGCAAAGTTTTACAGGGTCCTAATTCATAGTCCTGTAGCAAACAGAGCACATGACTGACAGACTTTTGCTCAGCAGTACTGCTGGTCCAGAACAAATGAACAATTATGTTTCTTGACTAATGAGCAATTATGACTCTTGACTAAGAGTCCTGCATTTGCTTTCTCACCAATAGGCAGCAACTGTGCTCAATACTCACCTTTTGCTTGAAAGCTGTATATTAGAAATTACCCAGAGGCTGGGTGAAAAGCGCCTGCTTTCCTTTGTTGCATGCACACTGTTACTGTGTGATGTCTTTTGGTTTACAAAAGCTGACTTTAGTCTTCAGGAAGAGTGTGTTTTGAAATTTAATTTCTCATGTCAGGGTAAAACTTCTCTTAGGAATTGTTGATCTGTCTTCTGGTGCAAATAATTTAGAGTAGTCTTGTCTTGGCAGTAGAGTATGCTTTCACAAACCCCAATGTGATTTTTTCCTTGTGCAAAACCTCATTCCTGCTGCTTTCTACTAAGAGGACAGCAGGTGTTGTGAGACAATGGAGCAGCAGACTTCAGCTAAGCCTGCTGCTGCATTTTCAACATCAGCCCTTGTATAAACCAATTAATTCCCACAGTCTGTTCTATGTCTGCCCAGAGTGCTCACAATACTCTGCTATGGGCAGTGATAGAACTTGTTTAATAACCTGAAGCTCCACATGAAAAAGAGGGTAAAAAGTATGTAGCCGATAAAAGATATCATATTGGAGATAATCAGAAGCTTCTCAAGAGCTCTGCCTTGAATATGGGGTACGGATATTTTCTAAGTGAGGCTGACATCCAGACCTTGCATTTTTCTGAAAATAAAACAAATCAATCCATCCATCCATAGTGCAGCTGGATGCCAGAACTGTGCCTGTGTGTGAACCCAGTGCTCCTGAGCCATTAATTTGAGGATAATCCAGGAGCTTTCCAACTAGTTGTTATCAGAAGGGAGACAATGGACTGGCTGAAGATGATGGAGCCCCTTGGAAACAAGTGAGAGACTCAGCTTCTGGCCACCTTCACAATTTGATGTTCAACTATAAGATGCAGGAAGCCTCCTGGTATAACCTTCTTCTGGTCCAATTCATATGCTTAAAAGCACCACTCAATATCCTGGTGGGACAAGCTGACCTTTCCTTCCAAAGGTGGTCCTGGTTGCAGAATTGATCGAATAAGTACATAGCTAAATCCCTTGTAAGCAGGCATTTGAAGCTATTCATGCAGCAGAAGTCATGCAGTGCAGCCTTTTGTACATCATTAAGCTATTTAAGATATTTTGTGTTTGGTTTATAAACTACATCGTGATGGATTATGCTTGTGCTTGAGTGGTCTCATAGGAGTGTACCCAGCTGGGCTGTAGGGACTAAGAAGGGCAGAGGTATGAGTGATCTCACTCAACCCAGCTCAAGATGCTACTGCAAGGGCTCTTGCTGCAGAGACAGCTCTTACCATCCTGAAAACAAGCTACCACCTTATTTGGAAGATTTGATTTCCTGAGTGAGCATCTCGCCAAGATCTCGGTAAATTTGTTTTCCTCTTCAACGGGCTGTATGTGAGTGTTTGTGCAAAAGCCCTTAGGTCTGAGTCTTCATTTTTTTCACCTTAAGCTGATACCGATTGCTTCAGACATTATGGCTCTCGTGGCACAACCATGTGACAGCAGACACAAAGCTGACATAGTTAATAAAAAAAATTACAAGGATCTTGTTCTAGAGGACTGGCTTCTCCATCTGCCCCCCTGCCCCAGCCTTTTAAACTAATAATTTCTGTAGATTTTGAGTTGGAGGAGGAAAAGCCAATAGCTTTCTCAATGAATGAAAGTAATTAAATAAGAAATGAAGAGGAGAGGAAGAGTCAGGTTAAATTCTGCAGCCATTCTGCTGTTACAGTTAGACACCCTCTAATGGGCCTCAGTATTTACAAGGACCTCTGCTGTTGATATAAACAGCCAGAAAACAGAACCTTCACCCATCCACAGTCTCTCCAAACCAGTGTCCTCCTCTCCAGAGGGTCTGAGCACTTCCAGCTGAGATGAGCACCAGCTTTTGTCAGCTGGGAGTGGGAATGATGGTGACCCTGAATTGGCTGAAGAACAGCCTGTGCAAAGTCTGGTTGTGCAGCAAGGACTGTGACAGGTGGTATCTGGGTACACACTGGTCTCAGCTCTCTCAGTATCAGCTCCAGAAGGTTCCAAAAAAGTTTGTCTTATCTTGCCTGGAGATGGGATTTGACCTGAGATCAAGTGAAATATCAGCAGTCTTGCCCTGCGCATGGCATATTCAAATGGTGCATTTCACTTCTGAAAACATTTCTTGGTGCTTCCAAAAGAGTTGGAAGAGGGAGACAAATGAGCACAGAGCTTTAAAAAGAGAGGCAAATATCTTTAATACCTGCTGTTATGTCTTAACCAAAACTGTATCCCTGAAACAGAAAAATTAAGTTTTTTTACAGAATGTAGCCAGTTGCTTGCCAGGTTGCTAACATTTTATTTTAAAAAATGCAGCCCTGCACATGAGACACAGTGGTTCTGAGAGCACCCTGGTACAGACAGAAGTGTCCATTTATTCACAAAATTCACACAAGCAGCTCCATAGACCATCAGGAGCTTACAGGAATTTACAAAATTTCTTAGCCAATCTGGCCTCTGAGCTTGGGTGAGGTGTTTAATCACCCTGGTATCATAACGAAGTGTTTTCAGATTATCTGTGAGGTAGCTGAAGAGCTTCATGAATATGTCCTGAGAGTAAGGTACTTTTATGTCTAATCAATGACAAGCAGCATCCTTATTTTAAATAGTGGCTTTCTGTTGATTTAAAAAATGAATTCACTTCACCCTTGGTGATAAAGGAGCATGATTAGGGGGTTCTAAGGCCAAACACTTAAACAGCACAGTGTCAGAATTACGTCTCCAATCTCATTTCAGCTGCCACTTTATATCTTCTGATACTGTAATTACATGTACACTTGTTTTTCTTCAAAGTGACCCATGACCAGTTGGTGCTTGGTTACATGAGCAGTTATTTGACATTTATTTTCTCTTCTTTATTGTACACACTTCAAACTCTACTGTGAAGACAGAATAATTAATTCCTTCACAGGCTTTTTAAAGGTGTCTGTCAATGTGTCATTCTTTCTAGGTGCTTTAAACATAAAACTTCATATATTTATGTGAATTAAAAGGAGTATTTTAATCTGTTTCACTGATGGATGATTTCAACAGCAACTAGAAAAACACTTACGGTAGGATTTTTGGTGTTACAAAGTGGTTCACTGTCATATGCCACAGGAAGATGACAAAGACCTGTTCTCATTGCCTTTGGTTGCATCACTGAGATCTCAGCTGTTCTACATCCCCCCACGCTCAGTGGCACTTGAAAAACTGTGTCATACACTTAGAGATTTGTAAAGTATTGAGGCAACTTGTCTTGTGTTACACAGGAGCTCTGAAGTGGGTAAAGAGCTGAAATGCCACTCTCCAGGGCAGTGTTTAGGAGTGTAAATGAAGAAACCTCTCTGTTACACTCTCCATGATCCATCCTGGTACACAGTGCTCACCCAGCAGCCAAACAGCTCAGCATGCTGAGGGACCCTGCTGAATCTCATTACAACTTCTTTGCAGCTGATCTTATCACAACTCTGATTTCTGTACACCCAGTTCTTCTATCTAAATTACTGTTCCTGTATTCCTCTATTTTGGCCCTTCCCCAGATTGTCCAAATACTGTCCAGATTGGGTCCTGAAAGAAAAAAACCCAACCAATTAAAGCAAAAAATATGACTTTATTGTGAACAAATTCCTTGAAAGAAGTGGACTCCTCCTACATCAGGTTGGTAACAGCAAAACAGCCTAGATCATACCCCCTAGTAAATGATAACAATTTTGTTTCATATTATATATTAGCATTACAGCAAATATATGGACATGTGTTGAGTTAAAATAAATTATTTTGTATAGCTTTGAAGTTCATCTTCCTTAACTAAACTCGAGGTCTTAGTGTTAGTATTCTTGGTATGATTTAATCTCTCAAGATCACAGGTTGAATATTTGTTGTGGTGTGATGTATATTTTTATGAGAATACCTGTTTTCTCTCACTGCTTTTATCCTTTTTTTTCTTTTCTGAGATCACTAATTTGACCATCTAGACATATTGTTGCCAGGAATATTAATATTAATAATGACAACAACAATAATTGTCACCATCCATTAGGACAACTGATGCCACAGGTAAGTCAACTACTTCCTTGAACAGCTTACTCCAATTCTTAGTATAGCTTTTCAGTGAAGAAGTTTTTCCTATATTCAGTATAATCCTTATTCCTTCATTCTTTCACTCTTTACTTTAGTGCCTCTTTCTGGCTTATGTTGCAGTCTAGTTCCACCGAACTAGGTGGACTTTGATTCTGGGCTTTTAAGGTAAATCTTGCATCATAGGTTTATAAGCTTATTCTAAAATATTTGCTATCTAAGTAAAAAATGTGTGCTTCTCTTTTATTTTCATCTGGTGCAAACAGAGATGTTGTTTAAATATGAATTCCTCTTTCTGCTGGTTGGACATCACTAGCTTCTAGCTAAATCTGGTGAACAGCTTCCCTTTCCATGATTCAGTCTTCAGCTAACAATGCCATATGGTTATCCACCTTATGGTGAACTTTAGCAGCTAAAAAAGTATTTCTCTTCCCTGACAAAAGAGTAAATGCA
The DNA here is from genome assembly GCA_013396995.1 of Dicaeum eximium. NCBI lineage: Eukaryota > Metazoa > Chordata > Aves > Passeriformes > Dicaeidae > Dicaeum > Dicaeum eximium. Next base: position 275,281 of record VWZP01002209.1, on the reverse strand, counting down.
TGTGTCTAATTACATTTCATAATGTATTTTCATGAGGCTTCTCCCATGCAGAAAGAAAATTCTTGTCATGGCTGATAGATTAGGTGTGTTCCCTGGTTAGCTATTAAAGTTGCTGGCACTTATTCTGCTTCATCTGCACTGTTTTTGGGATGCAAGTCCTGACAAAAATTTATGTTGTTCTTGGATTTCTCATTAAATACAATGCTTGAAAAGAGCAGCAGAAGATGTATGTACATCTGGTCAGAAATATTGCCATGTAAAAATACCAAAAATTATCTGGACAGAGTAGTAATTCTTCAGAAAGTCAAGAGCAAGATATTAGCAATTTTGAAAGTAATAGTAATAGTAAAATACTGTAATTCTAGTAATCCTAGTGATAGCAATAGTAACTGCCAGTGTCCCAGGAACAGTTTTGTGTAGGACAGCAGACATAGCAGAGTCTTAGTTTTGATTCTTTCCTGTCTTAGGGGATATATGGATCTTCAGCTGAGGCCATGTTAGATTGTGCCTAACAAAGATTTTGCCATTGTCTTAAGTGGAGGCCAAGATTCCCTCTTGATCCTTTTAGTCAAAATTTTCCATTGCATTTATCTGCTGTACAAGGCTGAGACCTTATATCAAAGATGGGGTAGGAGCTCAGATCCCTTTAAAACCTTGAAAATGTGCCAGAGTTCCTAGGTTATTTATGCCTGTTTGCTTAGGCTGTAGATTAGTTACGGTATAATAAAATAAAGTAATAATTGTTAATTCAGAGGGTTGTGTCAGTTATTTGTTCAGGAGACTCATGTGAATGCACATTTTTCTTCTATTACTTGCTGGTTTTCATCTCTAGGTTGTAGCTATCTGTGAGACTGCTGTGATGAGAGCTAAGCTCTGTGCTCTTAGAAGCATTCAAAGCAACTTCTTCCCTGCAGCATCAAAGCACTGGGAATCAACATGCTAGCAACTAATGTCTTGAGGAGTTGCACAGTTTCTGGTATCTTCAGTGTGTTTTTTTCATAGGGCCCCAGACACTAAGACAGTTGGATATAATTTCATCCTTGCCTTGCTTCAACATAAGCTAATTAGGAAGCTCATTATTTATTTGGCACAAATTTAGCATAACAAATCAATTTAACAGGGCACAAGAGACAAAGTAATTTAAAATGAAAGTCAGAATCAAGATGAAATAGCAAGATGGAATATTTTAATTTCTAATAATGCACTAACATGCTAATGGCTCTGTGGGTCTCACTGGTGCTTCTGACACAGATAGGTCAGCACCAACCTCCCAGAGAAAGGCAGGGTTCACTGATCAGTATTTTCTCTTCTAGGTGGCACCACCTCCCCCCCAGTCATTCCCATCCAATGACATTATGCCACTACTCCAAACAAGATGGATCGTCTGAAAGAGGGAAAGTCTCTGACTTGAATGGAATCAAATAGCTGGAAACTATAATTAATGAAAATATTTTGGTAAGTTACCCAATGATAAAAGTTCCAGTGATCCCTATTCAGTCTGGGTTGGAAACAGATTTGTTGGGCTGATGTGGAATGCTGGTAACCTACACACTGTCTCTAGGATTAGTTTTTCCATTATCATGAACATTTTGTTTTAAACGTAGAAAGTTTTTGATGAGTTTTTGAAAAATTTATTGGTTTTTAAAATTGTTTTACTTAACCTTAAAAATTAGTTACCAAAATTAGTGTAGAGCAAAATGCTCAGCTACTGTAAATATCTTTGAAGTCAATATAATTATATTCATTATCACTGGGGGCAATTTGGCTTAATCTATTTTAGAAGTTTCACATTACTTGTGTCTGCCATGGATCTAACTGTTCTTGCATGGTTTATGGGATTTAGGGACAGTGCATTTTCCAACCAGTGCAGAACCTGGAAGGTTTCCTTGTGTGTTCAAAGCATGTAGAAGTTGTAAACATTTACAGTTCTCAGTATGATTCTTCTCACTTTCCCAACAGCTTTGATTCATTAGAAAAGAGACACTGAGACTTGTTTAAGAGATGTTGCACATGAAGGACAGAAGAAATCCTTAGTCTGTGATGAAATCCTGCACAATTAGTTATGGTTTCCTGGTATCTGTCCAAAAAGATGAAGATTGTTGTGGTTTCTGGAGATAAATTTGTCTGATGATTTTTTTTTTTTTAGGACTCATCAGGTCCTAATACTAAACCCTGAGACAGACCCATAGCTGGTGCAAAAACAGAACAGAGGATCTACAAAGACTTACACCATGGGGAGAGGACTGGGAGAGGTGAGATAGTGGAAGAGATCATCAGGAATGCTTACTGCTCAGTGCTGTAGTGTGATGGTGATTTTTTGCACCATTCATCCAGAGATAGAGACATATCCACTCCTGCAGATTTCACGTACTGAAGCCAGTGGGGAACAGTGCAAAGACTTGTTTGCCTCTCTAGCTAGAAAGCTTTGATCTCAGAGTTTGAGGTTCCTAATTTCTGTCCAGAAATATGACATCTGTTACCTACATATTGTATGTGTGATTAATAAAATTAAATTGATACAAATTCTTTGCCATTCACAGTAGTCTATATTTCACAAGTGGCAGAAGTGTTCTGAGAAGTAATATTCTTATTCAAATATGGGAAACTCTTGCTACAGTTCAGTAAGAATATACAAATACAGTGTGCAGAACAAGTCTCAGCCAGTATCTTGAGTATTCAGGTACCTATGGTGCAGGATTTGAAACAGATGCCTTTCTCTATTCTGCTTAGGAGTATGGAGGGTGAGAAAGGTCTTCAAGCAATTTTTGCAAATATAGTAGCCTGTTCCTGGCCAGATTTTCTCCACAGTTTGACCACCTTTTTGACTGCTTTTGGTTATAGATTTTTCTATAGTATAAGGAAGCAGAAAGCCATGGTGTACTTACTACCTTCCTTTTCCTGAAAGACAAAAGAGAGGAGTTTTTCTGCAAGTCATCTGTATTTGGGTAGTGATTTCTAAGAAATAATTTTACATGTTTCTTTTTACATGTTTCTTCTTCCTTTTTTTTTTTTTTTTTTTAATACTTAGTTCCAGATTGGAAAGAAATGACCTCAAGATAGGCAAGAAAAAGATCCATAAAACAGAAAAATGCAACTATTTTGCCCCATTGTTATTTCCTCTGACAATATCTGTGTTTTGTGATAGTACACACACATTCCTCGCTAGAGAGTACTTACACTGATTTATAAAAAGGTACATAAAGGGTGAAAGACATTTTCAGATACGATAGTAAGCTGCAAACGACACAGCAATTTCACCACCATCTCTCCATTAGCTTTCATGTTTGTGCATTTAAAGAGAAAAGGAGGGTCTGGAGACTGCTGCTGCAGAGAGTTAAGAGGCTTGTAATTCCTGGCTATTGCTGATCTGCCCCAAAATCTGAACGACTATAACTGGCATTGGGGAACCAAGGAAGGACCCACTTCTACAGCAGAGGTGGGAAATGGTCACAATCCTAGGTAAGGGGGTTTTGGTTAAAGAAGAGTAACATTCAAACATCATTAGAGCATGTAGATGGAAGTCTTTAGTAAACTGCAGATCTTTGCCTCTGTGTGTGTGCATGTTTTTCTGTAGCACTGAAAGGAAAGGGATGTGACTTGCTCTCCACACTAGACCATCTTATTTTCTCCGCTCTGTGAGGATCACCTCATGTGGCATCTTGAGCAATGGTTTGTTTGACAGTATGAATTATTTTGAACAAAAGAAGGTTCTTACTGCATCAGAGCAAATGAACGGCCATGACACAAACTTAGGGCAGCCACACATGTCCAAACTTGGAAAAATGAAGAGAAGAGCTGTATCTGTACCAAGTTATCCATCCAAAACAATTTCACCCTCTTCAACATACGCTCTTAAGAAGGCATAAACCTTCTTCTGCTCAGAAACATAGAGCATTTTAAAGAGTTTTTACTGGTCTTGAGTGTTTGCACTTGGTCATGTTCAGTGAGTACTTGACCACTTTTAACCCTGATGCTGTATCAGCAGGCATTGCTCCTACTCGCTGAAATGCCTCAGTTTGAATGGAAAGTTTCAAACTATGCAGTTTTTGGATCAGAGATGCATATTTTGGGGGTGGAAGGAAGCGCGGAAGCGCGGAAGGAAGGAAGCGTGGAAGGAAGGAAGCGCGGAAGGAAGCGCGGAAGGAAGCGCGGAAGGAAGCGCGGAAGGAAGCGCGGAAGGAAGCGCGGAAGGAAGGAAGGAAGCGCGGAAGGAAGGAAGGAAGGAAGGAAGGAAGGAAGGAAGGAAGGAAGGAAGGAAGGAAGGATTCCTTCCAAGACATATTTAGCTACAGTGACTTGCTAGTCAATGTTTCAGTGCAGATACACACACAGATACATGCAGATACGTGCACTCAATTTGTCTGAAAAGGTCTAAATTATTTCTGTTTGGTTCTGAGTAAAACAAAGAAGCTACAAGTGGTGTTTTTTCTGGACTCATCTACCAAAAATATATGGGCACTTTGATTTAAGGGCACACAGAAATATAAAAGTCCAAAGAGAGTTTTCATTTTTCTCTTGATTAAATTCTGTGGCAACATTGCCAGTGGGTCTTGTGGAAGAGTGTTTTTGCCTAAACTACCTGCCTTTGCTCTCTAACATCAGTAAACAAGAAGATTCTCAGAGTATTTTCAGGTATGTATGAGTTTGTCTGATCTGCCAAATCAGCACTTAGATGAGGATATACAAGTACTGTGGCTGAAATAACAAGAACTGACACACTTCCATACACTCCTTGGGGCAGAGAAGCAGACTGATCAAACTGCTAAATATTTCATCTCCCTTCCAGGAAGAATTCCTGGCAACCCTTGATATCAGATTTCCGTGCAGATGTTCATTGGGTAAACAAACACAAAGCTGCACTCCCAGTCCTGTCTTTAGCAAACTGGCTGGGAAAGTAGCCCTCCTGCAGTATAAGACCGTCACTCTTAATTACACAGATGCCTTGATATTCTTTTCTTTTCTAAATGCATTAGGACACTGCCAGGTCTCTTTAGCAGAAATTGGGATAAGAGATAATTTGCAATACCTTCTAAGAAAAATAATCAGAATTTTCTTCCTTCTTGCCTTGACTTGTCTTTCTAAGACACTGTTAATGAAGTGAAAAACAAGCTTTCTTGCAAATTTCTGCTGACTTTCATGTAACCAAGTTTGCACCTTATGTTGATGTCATATGAACATGAAAGAATTTAACACCTTGAGCTCCTGAAGCTTAATGGCCCATTATGCAAAAGGGGTGGGATGAAACTCACAACTCAAATGATACCTTGACAGCATGTAGCTCAAAGTTCAGTATATAGATACCTTATTCTTCTGCTGCCTGAAGTCCTAAACGTTTCTGGTAAATTCCCCCAGAATTTAAATTACTGTTTCTGACAATGTCTTGGTGTGCTGCTCATGTTCATGTAAAAAAATCAGGCAGTGTCTCTGTTGGAATACACAAAAGTGTTCTTCTAATCATCTTGAGTGATAAAGATTTAAGGGAAACAACCACCCACCTCAAACCCAATCATTGCAAGTATGAAATAATTTGCAGAAGAAAAAAGGTGCAAAGGGAAAAGTGTTAAATATGGGAGTATGGGTCTGGAGAGCTGTAACAAGGCAAGAATTGTGTAGGGAAAGTCACTGGGGAGCATGAAAGAGCAGTCTCAGGGCCAGTGATGTTCCACTGGAAGGCTGACCTCCTGATTATGGCACTAGTTTGCTAGCTGTGAATGACTTAAATGAGAGTTATATGAGTTATTATAAACAGCTTAGATATTTAGGTATCTTTTCAGAAAAAAAAATATTTGGGATTCTTTTAATTTTTATTTTTTGTCTTTTAAACTTTAAAAGAAACAAATGGATTATCCAGGTATGAATGAAGAAACAATTCCCAGATGAAAATCGGGAAGAGTGATTTTATGTTGTCTTCTTTTAATGCATTTATAGGCCATATAGAAGTGTTTCTTAAGTCTTGTCCTGCCTCATATCTCTCTAAAAGGTACCTTATTATTTTAATTTGAATAAAATTCTACTGGAGAGGAGAGGACAAGGGGTATAAACAAGACTTTCTGGATAATTTTTCTTCCATGAAGCAATAATTCACAATACTCCTCTTGGATTTGCAGAAATACTCTGCAGTTTATGTGACTGGTTGTGAATGTTATTATATGTAATGCTTAAGAGTAGAACAAAAGAGAAACAGGCTCTATGCAGGGAAGATAGAAAATCAGAATGTCAAAAAGGTACAGTTATGCTGCAGAAAACAAACGGGTTTTTAGTCACTTCCCTGTGAAAGAAGAGTGCCCATTCATTTCACAGAACAATGGATAATATATAATAGAAGTTCTCAGAATATTGTAGGTGTTATGAAGTGAAACCTAAGATGAATGCCTGTTATTATTAGGATTATTGTGGGAGGCTGGTGAAATATTTTGTGCTTGTTTGTGCTGAACATCAGAAAAATCAGTGGCTGGAATCAAAATGGATTAAGAAAAGTCCCTAAGATTGGCCTATTCATTAGAAAAGCTAGGTCACTTAGCAGCCCACAAAGAAATTTTGGAGCTGAAGCAACATAGAAAAAGATGATGACTAAAAAGGAAAAGGACAATATTGTAAGAACAAATTAAAGGGTTTATAATACTGTAGAAATTCAAAGGAATAACAGCAAACAGGATACGGGTCTTATAGTAGCAAATATAAAGTAAAGCTGAAACTCCTGAATTGGCTGATCATTATGCAAAACTCCAAAATAGCTACTCTGCAGGAATAAGTGACGTGTTAGATTGGGAACCAATGGGGAATGCTGACTTTTTGGATGATATGTAGGGAAAAGGAAGGAGATGGGGCTGGGAACCTGGATGGCTACCGCAGGGGAAGGTAATGCTAACAACTGCTTTTGCCACTCAGTAAAAAAGTAGATCTCCCAAGAATGTGAAACACATTGGTGCAAATCTCTGGCCATTAAAGGAGAGCACATCTGGGGATTAGAGTGCTGTGCTGTGCTGTGCTGTGCTGTGCTGTGCTGTGCAATGAAAGCACCTGCAGTGGGCCCTGAAAATGCAACTGGGCTTGACCCCTGGAGCTGTGATCAAAAGGCAAGAACAACAACCATCTCCAAGCCTTGAAGTCTGCTAACGGCAGCATAAGACATGTCTTTCCTTCCTGGCCTCTTATCCATGATGAGTAAGAGCTGGATAAATTTCCTTCACCACCAGATAAGAGCCTGGCTTGTCTCTCCCTCCGGAGCGTGTCCTCATGCCCAGGTTTGATGAAAAAGAGGACTTCTTTGGTCATGTTTCAAACAATCAGGGGTTCACTGACTTGCTAGAGTGCAACTTTTTTCTTTGTGTCAGGGGTGTTCATCTGAATGCAATCATAGACAATTTACCATCCAGGGTTGCTGGTGTGGGGTGAGAGCCTATAGATCTTCAGTTTTCTCTTCCCTGTGTTCCTTGTGGCAGAGCAAGTGTGGTGGCTGGAGTGGTTGGAGTGCCGCTGGCTGTGAGTTGGGTCAGGCTTTTTCTTATCTCATTTCTGTTTTGAGTAAATTGTTGTTATCTCAACCCTTGATCTTTGCATTTTGTGCCTCCAGCTCCTGTCAGCATCCCCACAATTGCATTCCTTTTTTGTTGCTCAACTGTGATCACACTGAAACCAGTGAAGGCCAGGGTGGTAGAAAAGTGATGAAGAAGAGGTCAAAACCCAGCCTAAAGTCTTTAGATAAGTTAATTTTCTTTCCTTTTTGATGGTGAGCATTGCAGCCCTCAGAAGAATATGGTATTCTTTGTCATAGAAAATGTGAATTGTATATGCTACCTGGAATCTTCACAAAAGGAGCTGGTTGAAAACAGTATCAGCAAGAATGATAGCACATCTATCCCCCTGCTTTTTCTGCTGGTTGCTCCTGTATTACAAAATACCAGAAGGTTCAGAAATCAGCAGTCAGTGGGGATGATCTTGTCAATTAGCAGGTTTTAACATCTTCCTCACTGACTTTCTATCTTGCAGCAGCTTCAAGAAAGGATTTTCTTACTGCTGGCAAATTCTGGAAATAAAGTAGGCTTGGAGAATACTCACCAAGTTTCATAGATTTTTCTCTTTACATGTCTCTGTATTATTTTCAGGTTTGCTTGTTTAAATTTTACTTTTCACCCACCTGCAGTAAAACCCAGTCTGGTATACCAGTTGAAACCGTCCCACTGCCCATGGCCTCAGGATTCATATGATAGTTCTGTCTTTACAATCACTTTCATTTCCTTCTGAAACTCCTTCCAGCTATTATTTCACTCCTTTAAAATCTTTCCTTCATGGTCTTTTGAGAGCTTTTATGCTGTGTAGAAAGATGCAATCTGAATCCAACTGTGTAAGCACCAGCAGTGCAAAAGGACTGGAAATAGTGATAAGGAAAGAAATTTGCTAGATAGATGGCAATAGTGGATGTCTACAAATGGAGTTCAAAAACATTAATTTCAGAATTATAAACACTCTTACAAAGAGAAACTGTAATGACATGGATGTTGAAATCACATATGGAAGCAGATGTTACTCTTTCAGAGTTCCCATGAAGCATTGCCCTTTCACAAATTTTGTTTGTGCTAGGTCAGAAAGCTCATTCCTGCTTGTGAAACCTCATCAACACAAAAACAACTGCTTACTCTGTGGAGTAGTCAACGGAAGAGAGTTACAGCACTTCTAGCCTTGCCTGATTTGGAGGAGGGGAAATTTTTCTTCTGAAAAAGTAACTAAAAATACATAAAAACAATACAGAATTATTTTTCTTATTTTTATGTTATGAATATTTAAAAATATTTGTTGGAGAACAATACCCAATAAGAAAACCTTAGACCTGTCATCTCTGAATATACAGGTGGCTTGAGAGCTAATGAGCACAGACCTGCAGTCTTTGTTCTGTTCAGATTAACATCTGTCTGTTAATAATTAGGATTTATTTGTATGAGTGGTGTCTAGAAATGCTATTTGTAAGCTAGTATATAAACATTTTTTGGTTTTATTTCTGTTTTGTTTCATATGCTGAAGATGGCAAAGAACTGGATATTAGAATTTTTCAATCTTTATATTGGCAAAGAGTAAAACCTTCCGTTGTGATCAATTAACATAATGGCACTGAAGTATCACACGGAAAGAAATGCTGAGTAGAAAACACTAACTCAGGGCTGCTCTGATTTATTGCTATATTAGTGGGACATAATTAATCAGCAACTTTTTGAACTGTACATTGAGGATCGATATCAGAAGCAAAACAGATGAACTACAATAACAAACACTTATAAAACCAAAGGGAATATGTACAAATTTACAAAGAGCCTTCTATGGTAAATGCCAAGAAGGTCTAATCCAACCCCACCGGTGCAGTCAAATGTATGCACACACAGCTGCACACACCCCTGCCCTCCACAGGCTCCAGGCAGCACATGCCTCTCTTCACAAGTTGTGAGGGTCCCTTGAAGTCCACTGACCAAAGGTGGGCTGTGACAATTTCAGTGTATTTTTTGAAGGAATACTTTTTGAAGGGATGGATTACAGGTTTATAGGATTAAAATGATAGTTAAGGAGCTACCATTCCCATTGCATGCAATACTGTGCACGTGAAACTTTGTTTTTAAAAACCAGATCAGCCCAGCTCTTCCACTACTTGGGGATGGCCTCTTCCCATGCTGCTGCACTGTGTGTTGTATTGTGGGGGCAGCCAGAGAGGGAGTTTTGACAAGGGAATGTAGTGAGATGACAAGGGACAAGGGCTTTAAACTGAAAGAGAGAAGGTTTAGATGAGTTATTAGGAAGAAATTATATACTGTGAGGGTGGTGAGGCACAGGAACAGGTTGCCCAGAGATGTTGTGGGTGCCTCAGCCCAAGGATGGTTCAAGGCCAGGCTGGATGGGTCTTTGAGCAACCTAGTCTTAGTGGAAAGTCCCATGCCCATGGCTTGGAACTAGATGATGTTGGGGGGTCTCTTCCAACCCAAAGTGTTGCATGATTTTATGATCCTATGTCTAGTTTGATTAATTTAAATCCTCAAAGCAGCTCATTTGGTACCAAGTGAGGATGGGAGGTATCTCATTTCATTTACTGACCCCTTTTTTGTGTCCCCCACTGCAAAGTCTCTTTGGGATTTTATCATTTCAATGTTCCCTTCAGGGAGCATTCAACCTATGAATCCATGCTCTATGCTTTTATTTTATTATTGAACTTCGCAGGAATGAAAAAGTGTGAGAAATAAAGAAAAAAACCCAAATAATTTCTTTTTCTTGGTTTTACTAAGTGTTTTTTTTTTTGTTTTTTTTTTTTTTTCATTTCATAAGTGGAATTCCTTCATCAAAGAATCATTGAAGCATAGCCATCTTAATTTTTCCATTATTTAGGAAGGCAGAATGGCAGTGTGATTGGAGAGAGGAATGAGACTGTAACCTGGGTTAATAGCAGGCAAGTCCTCTTTAATCTCTTTTGTCTTTCAATCTGCTCTTTTCTTGGTGTCCAGTCCTTTACCTATTCCACTTCTCTCCCTGGTTTGATTAACTGCCAAGAAAGCCTTAAGTGTTGGCTTGGTTTTCAGCATAGCAACTTTAAGTGTGTGCTTGAGGCTGTCTTTTAACAAACTGTGCAAGTAACTAGGTGGCCATGACATATTTCTCAGGCACCCTTCTGCACTGCTAATGTGAACCGAGTCTTGATTTATGAGTACACCTCTAACTTTTTTCAGCTGTGAGGATGCATTTCTTGGTTTAGTGTAAAATTTCTTTGTAAAATATATAAGGTTAATCTGCACTGACACTGAATTTTGGAGTGTGTAAGTAGAATTAAAAATGAAATACTGTACATCTGCTTTTGTCCAATCTGAGAATGACTATTATGTTTTACAAGATGACATCAATAACAAATGATGTACAAACAATAGCACATTAATTTGAAAATGCAAATTCAGGCAGATATTCCCAGCATAAGGCAAATTAATGTGAATGGCTCTGTCATTTGTGGTACAAGTTTTATTCATCATTTGATTCTGGCACCAGTGAACAGTGTGGTGAGCACCTCTCCTCCAGGTTTTCTGCAGAGAGAAAATCTGGGGTGTTTTTTGATATAAAATATAAAGTTTCACAAAAGCTTTCAAATAAAAAAGTCCAGACACTTTAAAGGACTAGCTTTTTTTTTTTGACAGAAATAAGAGATACACAAATCAATGTTTTCTAGGTATCAGCCACATTAAATGATGACTAAGCTGAAACTGACTAAGGTCTGTGTTTGTAAAGGTTTTTTTTTTTTATTTTGCGACTATAAGAATTTATTTTGTGACAGAAGAAGTTATGTGTCCACATGAACTTGTATTCAGATAAAATTAGGGAACTTCGTATTATGGCTTGTCTGTCACAGAGCATATAACAGACCTAGCAAGGCCTAGATTAATTTCAGGTCAATTTCATCTTTAATTTTATGTTTTCCTGAAGCAGTTTGAGTTACAGCTCATAATTTAAGAAAAAGCCTCCAAAAGACTTTCAAAGGCATAAATCTACTTTGGTGTGAGACAGCTCTATCTGGGATTCTAACTAACATCACTTCAAGAGCAGAATTTCAACACTTCTATATAACATTGATCCACTTTGCTGATGTCTAATGACTACAGTTAAATTTTGGAAGTAGCAGATCAGATTTTAAAGAGATTATTTTACTCTTCGTAGGACTTAAAATAATCCTGTGCTTTACAGAAATTATGACCATATTTTTTCAGAAATGAATGAAGCAGGTGACAATTGTCCTTCTGCGTTGGTTGTACATAAAATGCACCAGCATGCCTCATTTGTGTTATGAGATTTTTCTGGTATGGCACCATGTCAGACAGTGGTCTTGACTGATGTGGGGAAAAAGGAGTTAAACTTGTTTGTCCTTTCCACATTCCTCCAGTAATGGCCACTGCCTCTCTTGGCTTGCAGATTCGCTCAGCTACGTATAACTGTTCTCTGTTTTGCTCACAGTAAGAATTTGTGGCCTTATTTGCATTAAAGATCTATTCTTTAATATTTCCTTGAGGAGGTAATGAATGAGCAAAAACTGTTATAAATAAAGCTGATCAATATTTTGTACTGTTGTTGAAAGGTTCTTCCAGGTCCACTCATAAGTGCTGCAGCTTCAGCAGTTTCTGCTGCAGCTCCTGGGTCAGTGTTATGTCCCTTAATATTTGCATGCTGTATCTCAGGTTAGGTGTGAGGACTGAGCAGTACCAAAAGAAGCTTGTATCTATTCAGGCTTAATGGCTAGTACAGACTATTTACAAGGCAGTTACTTCATACAAAGCGCTATTCTGCATTATGCCATGTGAAATTCCCATTAATTTATGCATGTTAATTGTAAATCTAAGAATAATAGCACAACCGGCTATCTTCTTAGTGTATGTCTTCAGACCACAGACAAATTACTAAGTTAATTGGTTTTGCTATGTGGCTCCTACAATTCTTTTTGTTCTGAACTTGTGTAATATATTGGCTCTAGTTGGTAGATTGTCATTAGAGTGATGTGGTGCACTGCACAGCTAATTATTCAGAATGTTTCTGGGGATGTCCCCATGCAAGGCCTGCAGCACTGAAGGGTGGTTGTGGGTGAAAACTGGAGACATGAAGTCAGAAGCAATCTCAGAAACACTGACTGGGTCCGTCTTAGTTTCTCTCTTCACAAGATAAGATTGTAGCTATCTCTCCCCTCTCCACTGGGAACCTTGACTTCACTTGCATAATTAAATAAAGCTAAGGTTGCCAAGTCTGGGATTGTAAACACTGGTGGATTAATTTGGATCTGTATGGTGGGAAACAGGTAGGTGGCCTGAGGAGAATGCAGGTCTCAAGGTACTGCTTTAAGACCTGTGCTCTGGTGCCCTAATTAATCAGCCTGTCAATTGTGCAGGAGGCTGGTAAGAGAGAGTGAAGGCAAAGTAGTGCTTGAAGACAAGGTGCAGGACTTAGAACAATAAACAAGCACAGAAGAGGAGAATTAAATGATTCTGTTGTAGCACTGTGATTTCTGTTTTCATCTCTGAAATGTCTCTGCTGGTCTCGATGGTATACCTAATTTTTCATCATGTATTATCCTTGCACTTTCTCAATTGCTTCTTCTTAAAGATTTGAACCTGAAAGATAAAAATAATCCCCGATTTATAGGTAGTTGAGCATGGCCTTTAAATTTCTTTCACTTTTCAAAGTGAACTGAATTTACAACTTTCTCAAACTCTAGTGTCCTTTCCCCTAGGATTTAATTTCAAGACATGATCTCTATGATAGAAGAATATTGTCTGTTCCTCCTTGTGGAGGAGCTTGGTGGGAGGTGTGTGGCTGGCTCAATTCTCCCAAAAGGAGCTGGATGGTGTCTGTGGGAACTGCAGGCAGGGTAAATGCAGTGCTGGTAATTCAGAGATTTAGGGTCAGACTCCTGCAGTAAAATTTGTCTCTTGCTTGCAGGGTTCCAGTGCTTTCCTACAGCAGTTATGACTACTGATAATGATTGCAAAGCTCCTTCTCATGATGCAGCTAGAAGAGCAAAGTTTATACTTGACAGAAAAATAACACTTCTCTTAAACACTTCTGCCATCAAAAGCCAGGGGTGGCTGCTGAAGGAGATGAAGCATTCCAAGAGAATGAATTGAGAGTCTCAAAAAACTGTGCAGGTAACATATAAAAGAGCATGTGAGCAAGGATCCCTAACTCTGTGTTGGTGTAGTGTATGACACCAACAGAAGACATGAAGATATTGGTAGTTGTCTTTCTTGTTATACATATGAGTGACTCCTCTAGAAAAAAGGCCACTAGAGGATGTGTTATCTGAAAGACACAAATCAGATCAGGAAAGACTACCATGGCATATTTTATATAAAATCTAGCTCACAAAGTATGAAAACTGAAGTCTTGCAAGTGAAGACAAAGTGCAACCTGGAACAGGCCTGCTTCTGAGAGTTACCTGTTCCTACAACAGTAAATAGCCACAAATATTCAATAACTAAGTGTTTCTTTTGTGAGCGGGGCAGCCATTGCCCAGATAAATGTCAGTGAGGTAAATGTCAACCCATGCATAAAGAGGACTGTGACTCAGCATGAATCTTACACACAATCACAAGTGTTTTAGTATGAGGCTGACATGCAAAGAAAGTAAGTTCCTTGAAAAATGGTTTGGTTATTTTTATTTTAGTTGCATAGCAATATGTGTTTAATGGTATCACAGCAGGACCAAAATCCCAAGTGATTGGGTCATTGATGATGCCCTTGGCAGCCATAATCCTGGCTATCCAAAGCAAACAGGTTACTGCTGAGGCTTAGCAGAGCCTTTGGTTTTCCCATATTTAGGTTTCTTGTGAAGGCAAATCAGAACATTGGTGCAGACACATAACTGATGATCAGGACTGTGATGTTCACCTGAGAAGTTAAATGAACTTAAAGCCCATTGATCACAGTGCCATGCAATTTGAAAAGAAATATCTGGCATGAAAAGATAGAGTCTTATAGGCACACAAAGATTGGAAGTGGAATAATGACAATGATGGTAAGAGATCAGCCTTCTTTTCCTTGTCTGCCTTACTGTACCGGATGTCATCAACAGAATAACTTTGTTCTTATCATTTCCATTTATGGAAATCCCAGAACAGTTCAAAAGGCAGAAAAGGGATTTTCTTGTAGTTTGTCCTTCCTAAAGCTTATGCTCGCACTCAAGTTTTGCAGATAATCTTCCCTTTATCTTCCCCACACATCTTCAGGATCCATTCTCTTGTTTGAGTTACTGAGTTCCATCCCCTTTTCCCTACCCTGCAAGTCATTACAAGGAGTGAGATACTTAACTCTTATTCATGGGTTACTTAACTCCTATTTATATTCTTTGTGATTAGCAGGTCACCTTATGCCAGTACTTCCCTGAGATTATTTATCTAAAGAGATAGGTACATGTTAAAAAAAATCTATAACTTAAATCTACTCATCATCTGTTTAAAAGTATTTGGTTTATTATGTGGCAGGTTCTGATGCATTAAGTATAAATTTAAGGAGTCAGAAAATCAAACCTTAATTTCTTTTTCTCTTTATTCACTATGATGACAATATGCTTGGAGAAGACTATGTGGTAACATTTCCTATCTTTTTATATGCAGCTTTTCCTTTTTCTATCACCCCAAAATTATTTAAAAAGTACAGAAAAGGTAACTGCAAATTTAGGAAAACTTCCAAGGCTGGACTCTGGATTACCTTTTGTTACTTGATTGCATATTGTTATTTTTATTGGCATTACTGATATTATACTGGTTTTATTCATGTTCTACAAATAATAGAGACAAAACAGAAAAGAAAAATCCTTCAAAAAAAGATTCCTAGACAAACAGCACAAAACCTAAGCTAAGGTATTGCCCTAAATTACTTTTATTATATCTATTTTTTAAAAGGTTAAATTTCAAATTAACGGTTCCTTTAAAATTCAACTACCCATTTTATAAAGCGAATATTACTTAATATGTCAATTTTTGCAGCTATTCAAATTCAGGAAAAATCCATTCTAAGCAGTCTGCATTGATATGATTTATTCTTTCATTTAAGAAAGAGTGAAAATTAAATTCAAAAGTGAGAACCTATCTCCACCTGTTAATCTATTAATAAAAATATTATCTATTGCATGAATATTCATTTCTTACATCCTTGCTGATAAACGAATGGTTTAATATTGTTCAGGCTTTTGGTCCCATTTATACTTTTTGCAGCTTTGTCAGTGTGGACTATTTAGCAGTTTAATATCTAAAATGGCAGTACATATATATTGTGATTAAGCACTTTAAATTTACCTGATGTGAGGTGATTTAAATAAACATGTGCAGGCTAGCTCTTATTTTGATTTCACAGGATTTTGTGTCACTTCAGCTTCAGAATGCTTGCTGTATAACCAAGCTTATATTTAATTGCCTAGCAGGGGCTTGGAAAGCTGTCTTTCCACTTTCCTTCAGATTTTATTGTGGAGTTATTCAGCCAACTGCATTGATAATGGAAGGTTTTTAGGATTTCTTTTTTCTTCCTTACACAAAAGACCACTGGGAAGACACTGTCTTTTGTACAGGTTCATATGGCAGGATTACTGGGTATGAAAAGGATTAAGACTCATTAACGTGGGTAACTGCTAGTTCTTTTATGTACATATAATCTAGAGAAGGTTTCTGGGTTTGTTTGTACACATCTGTTTAAGATACATGTTTCTGTCTACGGAGAGATCAGAAAGGGTTCCACTTTGCCCCTGGAGTATGTTGTATCTTCCTTTGAGTATTTTGCACAGGAGGGAAGTGTTTTGCACAGCCTCAGTACACAGGGAAAGGGAAGACACTGAGACCCAATCTGTGCCAAAGCTATTCTAGGAAGGCGGATGAAAGCTCAGAGTAGCCCTGAGTAACCTGGCAGTACATTTGCTGCAAAAGGAAGACCTTTTGCAGTTACCACCAAGATTATGGAGCAATTTTCTATTCAGTCCTGAGTGATTATTCCCCCAATGCCCATCAGAAAAATGGAAATAATCTTATTTTCTTATAGAGGGCACCAAACAAATTTTGGAAGGAGATTAAAGGAGAAAAATCCAGTTAAAGCTTTTTCTTTTTTGAATATTTTTAGTAGTTTTTATCCTGGTTCAGCAACTATGCTCTTCATCATTGTCTGTTTCATTGCTAGCAACATTGAATGGAATTTGTCTAAACCTACTCACAGTTTTTCCTACAAATCCTTTTCTCCCTTGTCCTCCCTCAGCTTCACAGTGAGTGGCTAATTTTTATCTGACTGTTGACAATGGGAATACTTAGGTATGTCTTGGTTTATGTTGGCATGGATATTCATGGTGGAGCAAGTACTCACTCAGGACCATTATCTGTACTGTGGAAAATTGCCTCAGACTGTGCTGCAGGCAAGAAAGCCTCTGGGCTTTCTCATATGGAGCATATCCCAGAGCTCAGGTCTGCTGGAAGGTGCTGAAGAAGATGCTTGGGTAACAATAACCACACCTGTCAAGATGCTGGGGGAAAAACGTAAGATGTTTCTAGAGTACTGGAATATTTTTGGCAGACCTAGTTGGATTTCAGCATTATAGGAACCTCTGAAAAGGCCCCTGGTTCCCAGCAGTTGGGCTTGAAAATTAAGTTTTGATGAGTATCTAAATTCTGAAATAAAATAAAATTACTCCTACCAAGACAATGCTAAGTTGTTCTACTTGTCATTGGTCTGGGCGTTAGCAGAGACATCATTCCTGGTACTGGAATGCATTCACATTTTCTCCCTTAAATGTGTTGTTACATTCCATGTTCAAATATATTTTCATTTATTTGCTTTTTTTTTTTTTTTGTATTTAGTTGCTTGTATGATTTTAAACACAATAGATCCTTTCTATGTCAATGACAGCATCTCCATTTAAATGCAGAATACCTCTTGAAGACAATTGTTTGGTGGAGAGATTGGAGATAGAAATAGAGTACAGAAATAAATTGCATATATCTTTGGTTTTGATTTTTTCCCCTCTAAAACCTGCATTTCATCTGAATGGAGATGCATAAAAATCCCATTAAAATTGGTTCCACTTCTTTGAAATGTGCAGTAAGACTAATTCTGACAAAGTTGACATTTTATATGCTCATATCATGACTTAGAAAAGGTAATAAAAATAAATTCTCTTGTATAGTCACTATAAAACCTGGTATGAGATGAACATTACACTTGATACAGATATACTTACTACAGTGTCAGTAAAAAGAGACAAGGACACTATCAAATACTTCTTTACTTTCACTTGGCTAAATTTTCAGCTGTCTTGTAGGCTGAAAACATTCTGTGCTAATATCTTTCTTGGTGGAAAATGTGACCTTTTAACAATTATTCAGATTAAACCAAAATTAATGTTTTAATTGATTTTTTCCCCAGTCATCAAGCTGAAGAAGGATTCAGTAATTCACAAGATGAACCTACACCCTGCAAAATATTATCAATGAATTCATGAAGCACAAGCTGCACAAGTTCCATTCTTTTGTGTGAGCTCCCATTGTAGGTCTAAAGAGGTCTGCAAGCTGCTCACACCAAGATAATCCAATGCTCTCAGCTTGAAGAAGATGCTGTATGTGTCTTTGGACAGAACAAGCACCTCAGAAGTAGTCCTATGCTCATAACATCATTGCTGCTAGAATGTTTTTTTTTTACTCCTAAGTTGCCGTTCAAGTGAAAATGTAATCGAGAATTTTTTGCATGTGATCATGCTGAATCTCTCCTCTACAGCCTAGTTTGAGTACAGGATTCAATAACACTCAAACAAGTACATCACTGCTGCAGTGCTCTCGAGAAAAAAACTGATACTGAATCTATACTTACCTTGTGAGATAAACACTGGGATCCAAGTTTCCATATTGTAATAAATCCTGATGAAAAATCTCTTGGGATTGAAATTTTTGAAGCTCAAGAGGCGTTAATAGACTTACATTCTCTGGTAAACAGAGCATCCAAAGGAACATTTGCAAAAGTACCTCCATAATTTAGGATGCTGAGACTGACTGATCTTAAGATTTATCAGAAAATTAATTTGAAAGACCTGTATCTGGTGCTGTATATCGATTTTATAGAATCAACATGAAAAAAAAGATTTCCAAATTTTTGTTCATATCTTGCTGCTTTATGGCTGTGCAGTCAGATTCATTCTCTAGTTGGGCAGAAGGTCACAAGTAGACATGCTACATGTTGCTAAGATCTGAGTTTTCAAAGGCAATACAATGGAGAAAACTGGCCCAGAAGGGCTCCAGCCCAATGTTGCATGAAAGTCTTCTCTTGAGGAAAAAGCATTCTACAAGTATTCCATTTTCTGAGGAGACACAAAGAACGAACTTTACTCATGAGAAGTTCTGACAAGTGTAAGCTTCTTGTCAGGTCTTCAATAACTTCCAGATAATGTATGCAGGCACTCCTCACTTCCTCCCTAAAGAGAAATCTGTCAGCTATTTTTATGAGTTAACGATTAAAGGGCCTATATTTCATATTAAAAGTCTTTTTATAACTTCAGAAAATGCCCAGAAACCTTGTGTATGTTTTCAAACACAAATGAGAGCACTGCATTCACATGAGTGATATTGTAGCTAGTGATGGTTGAAAACAATGAAAACCATGTCACAAAATACTTTAAATGTCAAGGTGACTTGAATTTCATGATATTCAGCCCTTTCTTAATTTTTTGAAGGTTTTACAAAGTACCTTTTCTTCAAACCTGTTTTTATTACCAACTGCAATGAAGACAATCAAAAGTTCTCTTTTAATTTTAATTACTTTATTTCTTTTGCCATTCTGTGTCTTTTAAAATGTTCTCCAATTTCCAAAGTGACAGAAATACAGAAAGTGATTTTTTTCTCCTCCTTTTTTCATAGTTTGATAGTCTGTCTTCATCCAGTCACAAGGTATTTCAAAGCAATAACAGACTGACAAACAAAAATAGGAAGGGAAAAAAAAAATTTAACAAGAAAAAAAGAAACTTTTAGTCTGCATTTTTTAATGTTCAATTCATAAGAGGAAAGAAAGAGGGAAATACATGAAAACACCAAACCCTTGACATTTGATTCTGAATATTTTCAACACCAATGAATATGTGGGATATTAAAAGCAAAACCAAATAAAAGCCTGAAAGCATTTGATGTGCTTCTTCAATCACAAAAAAGGCCACTTTTGGTGAGGCACATGAATTCAAGTGACAGACTTGAATTCAAACACGTCCATAATGGTGAATCAGTTCTTGAGTAGAGTATATTTTCTCCATGAATAGGAGCTGGTAGTCATACCTCTGTTTGCTTCAAGCTTTCTCCATGGGAGGTACCAGTCAGGTATGATGCAAGGCTGCATCATCTCACTTTGGTTGCTATGGAAACCAGTTGTGCATGGCTGCATCGTAGGCACTGGGTCCAACCAGGTTTTTTTATCTTTTTCCATTTGGGCTGCCTTAATGATCTTGTAATATGACATGTTGCATAAAACAGTGTTCTTTGTTCTCAAAGAGGCAATATGCTTTGAAGATTTCAGGGTTTTAGAAATTACTTTCTAGCTGTACCCAGTCCTTCTGCTGTGTGGAGTTTTGAGTACCTATTGTAGCTAGAATGACCTGATTGAGAGGAATCAAAGGTTGGTTTTGGTTTCCCTCTCCCCTTCCGACAAATATTACTATTTAATTGTTGCCACTTTACATGCAGTCAGGGCTTTTCTTAGAGAGTGGAAAAAGTGTGTGTTAATTCTCTTTGGCTTGGGAAAGACGTACTGCCAACACCAGCAGACAGGATTTGGACTACCACTGATACCCATTTACCCTTTTTCTGGATTTGCCAGCCCAACTGGGTCACACACCAGCTTCCACCCAGTGGAGGTGTCAAGAAGGTGTGTAGTCATGGGGAAGATTAATGTAAAAGTGGAGTAGAGGAAACTGATAAAAGCTTTTGTGTTTTGGAATGGTTTTAAAGGCATATCTTATGCAATGTCTATCTAACAAGGCCTTTAAAAATGTTCAAGACTCTCAAAAAAACCCTCTGAGTGCTTTAACTTCACCATCTACATCTTCATCTGTACATGGGTTACAGGGGAAACAGCAGCTGTTTTACTAAGGCAGCTTTGGGGTTTGTTTGTGCCACTGGGACACTTAAAGCAGTTCCTGAGGGTATGGCTTTGAGATCCTGTCTCTTTTTATAAGAAGCCTGCATGAAGCTTAGAAAAGTGTATAGTCTGGTCTAGTGGAAGGTTTCTTGCCTGTGGCAGGGAGCTAGAACTAGCTAATCTATAAGGTTCCTTCCAACCCAAACCATTATGTGACTTTATGGTTCTGTAACTCTAATATGGGTTTGTGTAGCTATACCCTGATGCCATGGTCACCTCTAGGCTTTGTCTTGTCCACACAAGTCTGCAGAGACTGGGTGGCCATCTTGATGTGAATTGCTGCTCCTTACAGCTCAGCTGTGCTCCCTGATCAATCTGTATGACAGCCTGCATCATCCAAAATGAGTTCAGTCAGCTGCCTACACTGCACAAACACAAGATTGACTTGATGGCTCTCTGGTCCCACTCCTGGAGCCAGATGGAATGAACCTCTTTGACCTTCTGGGCACATCAGAGCTGTTCAATGTCAGTTACAGCTTTCTAGAGCAGTGAATGCAAAAAAAAAAAAAAGTATACTCTTGACATTTTATTAACTTGAAGGATTATACTTTCAGCAACATTCCAGAAAATAGTTTATCTATGGTGTATTATCTGTTACACCCACATTTGAATTTCAATACTCATCAGTTCATAAGCAGAAACAACTTCAGAGAAAACAGGGATGGCATTTATCATGCTGTGCTGTTTACCACTGTAAAGAAAACAGAGGAGCATTTCTATCCTGTCATACCTATATTCCCTTTGCCACATTACAGTCTCCTGATGGATAGCTCTGCTCATTGCTTTTTCAAGCTTTTGTCCACACACACCCAGGTAAAATGACTTATCACAACGGCAGTGCTATTGAGGGTGCCAGTTAGTCTTTTGGTTACTTCAGGGACCAATTCTGGTATTCTTCTCTTTCATATTACATTTTGAGCAGAAGCTTTCTTTTTCTGAGTGCCTATGGATTGCATAGTAAAAAGAGGGTGAGGGGTTTTAAATAACTCTACCAATATTAATCCCCACTGCTGCAATTTCCTCTTCCGTGGTGCTGAGTGTGCTCTGTTTCCCCCGAGGACACTGAGACCTCTCACCTGGGGACTGGCTCCCAGCCAATGTTTAGTGTTGGTACTTCTGATTCCCGTGTTGAATTGGTGGTCAGGTATGATCTCTGGCCCGGATTTCTGATTTGTTCCGCCAGGAACAGAGGTGTAGAAAAAGCTAAAAGCAAGTAATATTGTAACTAATTTCTTAATATCTCATTTAGCTTTATGGGCATGGGAAAGGGTAGAAAGGAAAAGAGGCATGCTTACATGCTTTTTTTTTACAAAGCTTGCAAGCTAAAAAACAGTAGTTGGTACTCCTCACAGTATCTTCTGATGTGTTTCTGATATGTTTCCTCACACTTTTTTTTGCAGTTTTCTTCTGCATTGTGGAAACAAATCAGTGCAGCTTCCACGTGTGTACAGATGCAAGGGGGAATTCTGTCGCGCCCCTTCCCCATTTTTTTGCTGCAGAAGTCAAAAATCAGAGAAAAAAGCATTCAAGAGAATAAGTGAATGGCAGCAAAACCAACACAGCAGGAGGGCTGGGGGGGAGCAGCAGGTGGAACAGGAGAGAGGGCAGACACAGACATCAGAGAAGGAAGACATACATCCAACAGCAGCTTTGAAAGAAGGATTTTGTTAAGATTTAACAAGTTAATTGCTGCATGCTAATTACTGTTAATGAAAAGATTAAAAATAATAAAAGCAATTTATCTCATTCCAAAATAATTAGCCGTAATAACTTGTTTGTACAGCATATAGAAAGGGATTTTGATGGGAATCCGCCCAACATCTGTGTATGCATAGTGTATACATCAGCAATAGGTTCTTGTAAAATGTCTGACAGATGTGGGATCATCAGCTTTGCTGAGACTTTAACAGGGTTCCAGGGATCTGAGCATGGAATTATTCTGACTTTCTGTCAGGTTTGCAGGTGCTCCTGTTTCTGAAAATGAGGATCATCTGTCTGTATTGTCCCTTATGTATGTATGTTGCATTAGTCTTTTTCTACGTCTCAGGAAACTGAGGAGACCTTAAGGGACTTCATCAGGATGATTACAGAATCACTGCTGGGCTTGGGATCTGCCTTCCTGGCACCTGTGGCAAGATTTATGTGGGTTTCCAACTCTGCATGGCTCATGTGTACCACAAGTACGAGCAATAATATTCTTCCGATAATGCTGATAAGTGGCATCAATTTCCTTTGTTATTGTTGTGAAGTGATTTAGCTGGTGTGTAATTCAGTTTCTTTACACACAAGGAAAAGTTAATATAGCACTTACTGCCTCTTGTAGTCAGTCATTACAGCAGTCAGTCAAATTACTGGTAAGGCAAGCTGAGGGGTGAAAGTGTGAAATGGCAGGGATTTCTCATCCAGGTGTCTTGACTAATTGAAGCTATCCACAGAGAAGTCTTGCTGAGTAAAAAAGGGCAGAATATTATTAACATCATTATGGCCCTTATAACACTGAATGAATGATAAAGGTGTTGAGGAGGATAATGAGTCTAAGTGAGTATCACCTGTGGAGATTTCTTATTGAGTAGCTCTGCTTAAACCATTCATTTGTTGGCAGCTCTGACTTGCACATTTGTTGCCATCCTGGCTACTGCTGGAGAATTGGGCAGTGCAAGTAATCTGAACAAGCAGTGCTGGCTACCAGTTTGACTATTCCTCTGCATTTAGGTCTTCCACACATGAAAGGGTTGCAGTCTTCTTCCAGCTGCCCTCCTGGATGTGGACAAGTGCAATGACAGCAGTTTAAGGGACCCTGCACAGCAAGCTGGGCACATACCTTCCTGGTTTCTGCAGGCTGTGCTGAACCAGCTGCAGCAGCAGCATGTGGTTAAGCTGATGCAGGGCATAGTCTTTGTCCTAAGGAGCCTTATCAGAGTTGCTCTCTTGCAAATTGTTTTTAGGTGGAGATGTATCTGCTGCACCTGGAGAAGTGGTGTTGAAGCCTCTTAAATCTTGATGATGGGGGCTAGGGTTAGCTGGAGTGAGCAGAATGAGGAGGATGAGGTCTGTGGTGGTTCTGCCAGCTTTGTGGTGCTCTGAGGATGCCTACCGTAGGTCCTTTGCTCAATCTCTGCTGAGGTTCCTGGGCTTCATCTTCTGGGGTACTGCTGCTGCTGAAGTGTTTGGTGGAGTTTCAGTGATCCTGATGTTTGAGAATTACAGATACTTATTTCAGGAGTCTTACTTGTCTCTCCCTGGTTGGTTGACTCTTGCAACTGCACTTACGTTGCTACCTACTGGAGCTTTGGCTGTCTCCATTTCTGTTAAGCGTTCCCGGAATAAGCAAGGGACCCTCATGTACTTGCTGCTCCTCCTTCTTTGCCTAGAAATGTCTTCAGCAGCTCTGGCATGTTCCTACTGCGCTAGGACAGCTTCACAGCTGGAAAGTGCTATGGGTTACCTTGTTCACCAGCACAACTGGACGTGCTCCCAGGATCCTGGAAACAGTGCTGTGGATGTGATACAGAGGAAGCTGCAGTGTTGTGGGGTCCACAACTACACGGACTGGCTAAAGCCATCATTTTCTTGGTATCACCCAGCTTGTGTCCCTGAAAGCTGCTGTAAGGAGAAGCATTCTCACTGCAGGGGAGACTTAGGCCATTTGGAGCAACTTTCTGAGGAAGGCTGCCTAAAGAAGCTGGAAGACCAGTTCTGTTTTGCCATGCTGTACATTTTTTGGTGCTGTACTTTGCTGAGCATTTTGGAGCTCTTGGCTGGTGTCAGCAATGGAATCCTCATGAGACAACAGCCATTCTGTGAACTCCGTATTCTGGACTCATATACCTTCTCACAGGAGTTTAGGTACTAGCTGCTTTGCTGGATCTTTCCTCAGCATGCTGCATGTTTCCTCAGCTTTTTACTACTTTGTTGTTGCATTGGAACTAGAAAAAAATTGCATGTAAATCAAACTACTTGATCAGTGCTGTATTTTTTTTCTTTGGTGTCATAAAGAATGTTAATTTCAGTAAGCATTCTGTGTCTGAAAATCTTCTGGGGATGGGTCTTCAGATGTGCAGACACAAAGCTACTGTATGCAGGGGAAGCAGTAAGAAAAGGCATATCTGGCTCAGGGCAACTTGTGAGGTCATGATCTGAACTCTGTGAGGTCATGGACTGAATCTTAACTGTAGTAGAATCTTGAAGACAAATTAATGTGCAGATTCTTAAACTTACTATCCTATGTTGAAAGCTTTGGTTTTTCTATAAGAAGTCCTTTGGACAAAGTTTAATATTTACTTCTCTTTTTCTTGCTCAAATGATGGTTTAAAAAGTAACTTATTTTCAATGAAAATCTATGTCAGTTTTTGAAGTGGGTAAAATCTAAATAGGTTTGACAGCAACAGAGTAACTAATATGATGATGAGCAGCAGGAGGTAAAGGAGTCTTGGGAGTTGCACAGGAACAATTCCCAAATAATAGAGCAAGAAAGTCTGTCTGTATTCATTCATTTACTTCACAACAGAACAAGGAATGAGTCAATTATTTTTGTCAGAAAAGTAATGTGGGGTCATGTGTGTGCTTGAATTATACCAGCAATACACTGCTTTTTCTTAAGGTACGCCTGCCCTTCTTACTAAATCCCCTTGCTAACCATTTTGTGTCAGTCCCCCTCCAGCCTGCTTGTGCTGAAATGGACTAAGTTAGCATGTGGGGTACCTGTATGAGAAAAAACCAGAAAACATTAGCTCAGCCCTTGCGTGCTAATTATTAGCAATGTGAAGATCAAACATGAAATATGCTGCAAAGCTTCTCCAGTAAAAAAAACCCCAAAAAACACCAAAACAATCCCAAACCAAACAAAAACAACAGCCAAAAAACCCCACCAAAATCCAAACACCTCCTTCCAGACCTACCTCAAATAATCAAGGTATTGCTTTAGATAAAGGAAAATGACTAATTCATTAGACGTCAGTAGTTCTTAAATAAGGAGTGAATGTTCCCAAGTAAATAAAGGAAATGGTTTTGACTTAGAGTAACATAATAGAAGGAAATATTTCTTTCATGTTGCTTGACATGGGATGAGTGTGGCCATGAATGAAGTTTGTCTAATTAAGCACCACAACAGGGGCTTTGTGGTACCCTGGCTCATAAATACTTTGTAATGCAGATCACTGTTATGACTTTAAAAAGATGAAGTGAAAAGGAAGTTACAGCAATAGGCTCAGGGAGAAAGAGTTTATTGGAGAAGGGAAAGTGGAAGAGTGGAGTGGGTAAAGTACCTTTTTACCATTTGCATTTTTTAAGGGTGTCTTGGTTTAAAAAGACAGGTGTCTGCTAAGGAAGAAAAAAACACAAACCCCCTCCCTCCAAATCACCACAATTTTTTGAAATTAAAACGCTCTCAGGCAAAAAAATATGGGGATAGGAATAACAGTTTTTACTAGGAAAAAAAAAACTAAAGGAAACAAAGGTACTAGTACCAGCAAACAATAAAAGAAACAAACAAACAAACAAACAAAAACCTTGACAGAGTCAAGATATGACCTGCCACCCTGGGGCAGGGTGTGGATAACAGTCCAGTTGAGCAGTGGCTGCAGTTCTTTTAGAGTGGAAGCCACGGCTCTGTCAAAACAACAGTCCAGCAGAGAAGAGTGTAGGCAGATGGGTCTGGTTTTCCTCTGGAGATCCAGTGGAGAATCCAGGCTGTCTTCATTTCTAAAAGTGTCTCTTTTTATCCCAGTAGAAATGCTTGGCCCCCTCCCCCTGGGCAGAGCACCTCACAATGGGAATAATGTAATCTTATCAGTCATGTGGAGGCACTCAATGGCCCATTAACAAAAAATGTCTTCCCAGGGGAGGTATTGTTTGTGAAGAGATAAGGGAAACCTGCCCAGATAACAACCCCATCTTTATCAGATGGCAAATAGAATATTTTATTTTAACAATCCAGGACAAAGGGGGTTACTGTTCTTCTCAGGTCTTATACCTTACAACTCACTTCACAGTATCTGAGCCAGAGTCTCCTAGAGGGCAATGCTTATATTTTTCATCACTAAGCAGAAAGTAATAATTTCAAGGTGATTAAATATGTTATTTATGTGGATATCCTAATCTATTCTCCTGTCTGCTAAAAGTTAAGGTCATTCATGATTCCCTGTACTCTTACTGTGCTAAGAAAATAGGATAAGAAAATATAAATATGATAAGATAAATATGAAATGAGTTAACTGGGCATTAAATATATGAAATGGCTTTTAGTAGTTATTTTTTCCCTTGCATCTTCCTCCCTGTAGAAGAGCACATTGTAAACCTGGTAGTAAGTGTGAGGATGCATGAGACAGACATACCCTGGCTATAAATGGTTGATAGTACAGTAGAAGACAAAACAATAGATTTATTACCCCTTTGATGTTTGGCAGTTTGATTCTGAATACTTACTTCTGCACAGGAATAGCTTCTTTTGAAATAAAAATGGTGCTATTTCTAAGTAAATGCACTTTGTTTCTGTATTGTAAGATACATAAATTCTTGGCTGCTATTGCATTCTATACATTTTGTATTCTTCATTCTGAAAGGATCACCAGCTGTTTTTCATAATCTAAAAAATTAGCAGCTAACATTTCTGAAAATTGTTACTTTGGATTTGAAAGCGAAAATCTCATGTCCAGTGCAAAGCTGGAAATGTATTCTGTGATTACTCTTTTACAAGGCAACAGTCAGAAAGAATTGTTTCTGAAATGTAAAAGGCATTATTGCAGCTCTTTCTCAATGGTCTTTCTGTCTTTCCTTCTTTGTAACTTTTTCCAAGAACTCTGTATTTTTTCCCTTTTTCTTTTATTGTGAATGATGGCTTGATTTAACTCTGAGTAGAACGTAATTCAGCTTCTGAATTATGAGTTGTTCTTCATCAAATCTCTTGTCTTTTCAGTTTAAAATTAAATTCTGTCTCACAAACTCAAAGTAGAAAATGTGGGCTTTGCTAGAAGGTGATTGAAGACTCAGTCCCTGCCTATCTCACATGGATATTGTTACATCAGTTTAAATGACTCTTTAATTGAAATTATGGCTTTTGTGGTCTGTTGTAGAGTTTCACTATGTAGAGTAGCAGGAGGTTGTAGAGTTACACTTTGTGTTTTCTTGCAAAATTCAGCTTTTCTGGCAAAATTCAGGCTAGGTTAGCCTCCTTCCTACAAGGTGGAGTTACACAGGGTAATAAAGAAGCAGAGAGAAGAAAGGAAGCCCAAGTCTAAAATATCACAATATCATCCTGGAAGACGACACAAATAATTTTTGACCTAAGAAATACAGAGAATGAGCTGAACTACTTATTCAATTATGTCAAATGATCAGCATTCATTTATTAAATGATGTAAAGTGAAATTCAATTAGAGCAAGTAAGTGATTACATTATGTAAAGCAATTTTTAAAACTGGGTAATATGATCACCCTTCATTTATTACATTTGGTTCAGAATATTGGATATTGGTACTTTTATTAAATTCATGGAAATGCTTATGATGGACTAGTTAAAAGAGTTTGCAAGTGAAGCCACTCCTCCTTGTATTTCTTTTTTAGTATTGACTGTGCTGCTACTGCTTTCAAAGCAAAGGCTCAGATTTTACTATGACATTGTTCTTGTAAGAAAAATCTTGTAAATGCTACTTATAAAGGTAATTAATAAGATGTCCAAAACAGGGAGACAAGGATCACCACTTAACCTCCCAGCAGTGGGGAAGCAAGGGGAGAAAATTAGTACTAAAATTGCAATCTTATTGGAAGCATACTAACATATTATGAAAACAAAATACCTTAGTATCTTTCTACAAGACTAGATCTTCTATTTTGCAGACAAAGAGGATGAAACAATGACAATTGAAGATTTTATTGAGACTTTTCTGCTTTTGGAGAATGCAGTTTCAACCTCTGTGTGTAGACAACAGGGTCACAATTTTTCATACTACTCTGTTAGCCCATTTTTCTGTGAGTATACTTGGTTAAGGCAAAAAAACCCCTCATCACATCTCCTAAAGTGTCCCCTTTTGCTACTCAACCATTCATGTTGTAGAGCTGGGTTGGAGGTATAAAAAAAATATTAGAAATAGGATCCATTATTTAATGGTCTTCTTTTTTCACATTACTTAGTGAAAGAACATTTGTCTAAGGACTCAAACACCAACTTATTGCTTAAATTCAGGTACTTTTGTAGCCAGAACTTTTTAGTATCTTAAATAATGTGTGCTTACTGTATGAGCCATATATGCTTAATGTATGTGCTTACTGTATGAGCTTACTGTATGAGCCAGGTACAAAATCCCTAGGAGCCTGTAGAATTATAAAATGAATCTAAGTGTGCAACTTTATGCTGTGTGCTTGCAGAGCTGTGGGGAGAAAATAGCATTCCAAATTTTAGGTAAGAATGCAAGTGGCTCAGAATCATGTGCAAGTAGAAAAGGTAGCAGATTTTAGGATGGCTGGAAGTGCTACTTTAAATACATGGAGAATTTCCCTTGGCTGACAGAAGTAAGAAAAGCCTGATGTTTTTGTTTTGTTTTGTGTGGCTCCCCCCTACTCTGCATAGGATTTTCATGCAGGAGTAAGCCGGAATGTCTGTGTGAGAGAACCTCTATAATTTAACTTAAATAAGAGTTCATTTTCTTACCAGGGCAGTTTGGTCTAGATGGAAGAGAATGTAAGGGTTTGTTAAAGGTTGTGTTAAAGACCACAAAAAGATAAAATAAGAAATTGAATAGGGAGAAGAACCAGTGACTGTTGGGCTCTAATTGAGGAGAAAATGAGGAGAGAAAGGACTAATGCAGCAGTGTGAATGCAATAGCAACAACTATACAAAGAAAAAAATAATGGGAAACAGAAGTTTTTTGTCTCTATGTCTCAGTAATTATAGTTGTCTAGTGCTGTTAACAATTTGAGGTTAAAAAACTTCCCCCAATGAAATGTTGAGATTGTAAAACACTTTCTTTAATCTTGTGTCATAGCCACTACTGAAATGTCTAGCCACAGGCTGCCTGTCTAATTTAGCATGGTTTGAATTTATTATCTTATCCAGAAAATTTTATTTTAAAGTTGTTAAATGATGAGCTTCAACATTCTATACAAAAAAAATTACATGTAAATAATATTTATGTATGGTGAGCTGTATTTTTTTATCATATAGTTTGGAAAATGCATTAGCATGGGACAGATAATCTGCAAAGTGAAGTGTTCATAAGTAGTTCATTTAGCTTTGCATTAGGCCAGAGAGGGAAAAGAAAGGAAAAATATACAGTAGTCATGAAGAAATATTGAAATTCAAACTAGGTTTATATAGTGTATATGAAAAATGACAATGAAATATGATGGCTATTAAAGAAATTTAATTTAGCAGTTTTAATATTTAGTGACCCTGTTTTATGCAAATTTATAGCCATTATTATCTCCCGGCCTAACTAAGGGATCAGAATAGACTAAGCAATTGATGATCCTAAATTAATACCATGTAGTAATTTCTATAAATTAATTTCATAGAGTATATTTGCAGTGCCTTGTATAAGCTGGAGAATCATGGCAGTAAAAGCCCTGTCACTCTCTGAGCTAATAAAATCTCTGGTGGCAGTGCATTCTTATGAGTGAAGGACACTGGCATCAGTCTCAGCTAAGGGGAGAAGAAAAACACAATCAAAACCTAAAACAAACAGAGCAAAAAACAAAGCCCAAAAACCCCCAAACCACCACCACCAGCAGCAAGAAGAAAAAGCAGTGGAAAAAGCTTTTACAGCAGGAGTGGATCAAAATTATTCTCTCGCTCAGCCCACTCATGTAATGAGGGCCTGGGAAGCCCAGGCCTTGCTGACACCTCTTCTCCTGCCTCATTTTTCACTTTTTTGGCACGTGATATCAGCTGGCACGCGTCCTCTGAGGGCAGTGTGGGAGTATGACAGCGTCTAGTACAAGTAGCATCCATTTCTTCCTGATACACAGTCCTGACTCCTCAGGGCTTTTCATCCTTCCCTGCATTAAAAGCTTTTTCGGCTGCTGTTTACATGAAGATTAATGGCTTAGGCATCTGAGA
Source organism: Dicaeum eximium (assembly GCA_013396995.1). Classification (NCBI taxonomy): domain Eukaryota; kingdom Metazoa; phylum Chordata; class Aves; order Passeriformes; family Dicaeidae; genus Dicaeum; species Dicaeum eximium. Next base: position 244,584 of record VWZP01002209.1, on the reverse strand, counting down.
GGTCTGATTGAAATGTACAACAGGATCTGTGCAGGTACGTTTAGGAAGAAGCAAACTCAGAATAAGAACAAAGTCTCTGAAATTTTTCTGACTAAGCAAGATGAGAAGATTTTGCAATTTACCTAGATGTCTCAAATATATAAAGAAAATGGTATGGGCAAAGTACTCTCATGCTGATGAAAGGCAATGCTGAAAAGCTGCTGTGCCTTCACACTGCACCCCTTAGGTGCTGTGGTCTCCTTTAATCATACCAACACAAAATTGATTTCAGCTGTGGGTGCAGGTGTCAGAGGACAGTGAGTACCTAGCTGTGAGTTGCTGGCCTTGCTGCATCTCCCTTCAGACCAGCTGCTAGATTCAGTAAACTTGCAGGACCTGGGCTCATGATGCCCTGCAATATAAGGCTAGCTGATCAGAGTGCAGCAAAACAAAGGGCTCTGCTCTACTCTGCTGTGTGTTTGACTCTGCGACAAGAAGAAAGGAATTTGGTATGTTTCTTCGTTAAAACAGACTTTCATCCTGCATTAGGCAAAACTCCAGGGAAACAACCTTTCCCCACCCTTAATTAATCCAGAGAGTGAACAGGAGGATGACTAGACAGATGGGACATAATTTGAGTATGGAAAAATTGTCATCATCCCTCTTTAATTAGTGTTATAGGATGGCTCTCTTCAGATATAAGTAGATATGACAAAGATGTGTTTCACATATTCAAGAGGGTAATTAAACTGCCACATGCTCAAACCAATATACATACAGATCTGATTAAAAAGCTGACTCTCTGAAAACAATGATGGATGAGGTTTTAATGCACATGGGTATTAGGAAAGCAGCAAGAAGGGATTGCTGTGAAATGAATTGCTGCAGTTCTTGGTTGTAAAGGGAAAAAAAAGGGAAAATATATTAAATTTAAAAGAGGGAAAGGCTATAAGGAAGAACTGAGGACACAAGAGGATGAATTAATGTTATATAGTTTAAAATAATGCTTTAATTATAAAAACAGAGGAGAGCAGGCAGGCTGTACCAGTCATCAAACTACCACATATATCTCTGAATAGCTATGCAGTATGCACCATGCAGACTGCTTTTTCCCTTCCAGACCATATGGTTGCTCCTCAAGAATGTGTGGTAGCTTAGGAGTGTGTATTTCTGGAGATTAGTTTCAACATTTGCATAGAAGCAGGCCAAAAGGAAACCTAAAGCCTTCCATTGCTCTAACGGGGCAGGAATCTGCTTTTTTGGGTTTCTGTCTGTTGTCTCTGCCTTGCTGTTGACATTGTTTTTACCTAGCAGTAAAACCTTTCTTCACCACTTTAAAGTGCAGTCAACTAAAATAATTTTTAGTGTATGCAGCAATGCTTTTGCTGATTGAATCCTTGGTTTAGTCTGCTTTCCTCTGGTGAAATCCATGTGGACTCTTGGAGACGTGCAAAAGTAGGTACCCAGAGGAAGAAGCCTGCAGAGCTTACAAAGTTGATCTATAGTTATCTAGTAGACATACATCACCCATCTACAGGTATATTGGCTCATGTAAGTTGATTGAAGGCTTTCTGAAGGCTGCTCCCTTCCTGAGACAAACCTTGAAGCTGTTTTGACATTTGGTCTCCAACTGCTGTCACTGTGTTGACAGAATGGCCGTTGTGACTCAAAATCACAGAATAAACTCTGTTTAGTTGCTCTGAGGTAACATGGAACTGACATCTTAATGCAACACTAAAAAAGTTGTGGAATGACTTTGGTAGGCAACAAAATTAATGGAAAATAATTAAATATACTCATGACTTCCTGTCAAAATATTGAATAAATCTATTTGCATGTGAGAAAGTCGGAAGAAAAATAAATGGCAGTTCAGTTGGTGAAGGGAAAGCTGGCATGCCAAGTTTGTGGCAAGTCATATTGTGTCCTATTTTCACTATATCCTCTAAAATGGACACTATATCAAAATAAAAAGCTTGTATGGAAAGTGATGGTGCAATTGCTTTTTATCAGTGAGATATAAAAGGAGGCAAAGCAAATGGTAAAATTTTTGCTCTTCCACAGATGCTTCCTCATTCAGCACCCTTGAAGGTTTCGGCTTCAAATCTTATTTTTTCTCCTATGGTGAATCTTGTTTCGTTGTGCCACTTCACCTGATCATTTTATTTTTTTAAAGTGAGGTACTAGTTTGAAAGCAAACCAGTGGGAGATCCCAAGTCAGAGCTACAGTTCAATAGGAAAATTAAAATAAATGCAATAATACAGAAACGCTGACAGAGTCAGGATACAACCTGACACCCTGATGGTCAGGGTGGTGGTAGCAGTCCTGTTGAAATAATGGATGTAGTTCTGTTAAACCAGTGGTCCTATAGAGGGTGTAATTTTCCTCTGAAGGTCTAGTGATGGTTATGGAGCTCTTGTCTTCTGGGAATTCAGTGGATAAGGCTTCTTGTGGTGTTCCAAACATCAGTTTATATCCGGGTAGGAATGCTTGGCTTCTCCCCCTGGGTGAAGCATCTCACAATGGGATAATGTAATTTTATCAGGCATGCAGTGAGACTCCTCAATGGCCCATTAACAGCAGATAGCTCCCTGGAGGGAGAATAGGTCCTGGAAGAGATAAAGAAAAGTGCTCCACCTGGTTTTAACAGGTGGTGATAGAATACATACTTTTGGTTACTTCTTACATTGTAACCTAAGACAAGTGAATACCACGCTCAGTAGATGATAAATATTGTTTCCTGAACATATTTAGCTTTACTTTTGACTTTGTACCTACATCCCTGGCAGAGGGCTGCAGCTACTGGGCAACTTTGACAGTGCAGAATGACTAGCTGTTTTCTTCATAACCTTATATTTTACTGGAAGATTATAGCAGTTCTCAGTTTTATTTGGTTTTTCTTCCTCTCCAAATTAGATATATAGTTACATTCTGAAGTCACAAATAGCCTGATACTTAATATATCTGAACAAAACAGAAATCAGTATCCGTTAAAATTGGAGCTAGGGTTAAATAACTAAAGTAATATAGAAAATCCCTGGAACCTGCCTTAAATAGAAATTTCAACTCCAGACACTCAGCCAGCAGAATTGCCCTTTTATTTATTTCCTGCCACTTTCATTATGATTTATTCTTTTCTATATAAATAATCCCCGTACCGTACCCGGGGAGTTGTTTCATTTTTGTGAGGTAGAAATCATTCATTTCCTGCCAATGGGAGCTCATAAAACAATATATTGACAATTACAGCCAGCTGAGCTGGTGATTATGAGATTAATTATTCTTGTGAGTGATGGCATTTGGCTGATTTAGGTTTCCAGCTCTGTTGTGCTGGGCATTTTCTGTGGACAGGAGGCATCTGTGCAGAGGCTGCTGCAATGGATGTGGGGTCGGCCCTGTGCTGAGCACTCAGAGTTCTTCTTCAAATGGGCTGAGGCACAACGGGTTTAGCTCTGGGATTTGCAGCTGATGCCTCCCTGACAGCTGACATTTTGTGAAAATGCCTCTAGTACAATTTGGGTCAAATGCTGCCATTGAAAAGGAATCTCTGGGTTTTACGTGTGGATAGGAAGCTATTTTCACTTTTATTTACAGTAGGTTGCTCAGGATACCCCACAGCTGGCAGTCACCGGTTTTCCCTGCAGTTACCATGAGAAATTAATGTCATGACAGCTGTGTTAAGAAACTGATCTGCAGAAAAGGTAAACAGTCTCTCAAATATTTTGGGCCACATGCTAGTCAGTGACTGTGATAGCTGTCCCAGAACCTAGGTGTCTGGTGATGCTGAAAGCAGTTTCACTGGACAGGATTGATACTGCCAAAGATAGAAGCCAAAGGAGAGAAAATTTAAGTGACAATTTTCTTCTTGTCAGGGAAGTGCATCACCGGATGTGTATTTGCTCCAGACCTCATAAGATCCTTACTTTTGCAGCAGCTCTCTGGGCAAAAGCTGGTGGTGGCCAAGCCTGGGGCGAGCCAGTGGACAGTGTGCTGTGGAGCTGACTGAGCACACGGAGCGTGGTTTACTCCCACTCCTCACATCCAGACACCTTGGGGCAGCCCAGAGACAAATGCCTGAGGCATGCTGCTAAACAGGAATGCTCCAATGCTCCTATTCGAGAGAGCAGGGCAAGTGCTGCATTACACAGAGTATCTGCAGGCAGGAGACCTGACCAAAGAAATGGCAAATGTGGATGCCCAAATCAGTCACACAGCCAGCTCAGATGACTGACTTTGGGACGACGTGCCCCCGATGCTGGGTTACATCAGATGCGCTGTGCATGGTCAGACCATGCAGGCCCAGGTTGGAGTGTGGTGAGTCCTTTCTTCTGTGCCCCTTGTCACCAGCCTTGGGATGGATAAATGCCCAGAGTTGCCACAGAAGATAAATATGTACAGAAAACTTGACACAATGACCCAGTGAAACATCCAAGGACACTTNNNNAGTGAAACATCCAAGGACACTTCATGTTCTAGGTAAGCTCTAAAAAATTTAGGTTTCATGTCAACATACAGTGATTGACCAGTTATATAGATCTCTGAGAAAGGAACTCTTAAAGGAACTTATATATATCTATAAATAAATATATATATAAAATGCATAAACCCCCAAATATTTATAAAATATATGTATATATAACTTTTATATTATATATTATATATATATGTATGAAGAGAGAGAGAGAGAGAGAGAAAGAATATATATATACATATATATATATATATAATACTTGTACCTTCAACTGTATTTCACTTTCATGGATACCAGACCTTTAAACTGGTCTAAATGTCAAAGTTTTTGTCATTTCTGTTCCTTTGTCTGTATAACTGCCAATGAGAGCATTATGAGACATTTAGTTAGTTATTACATGTTGTTAATGATGGCATTTGATTTATCAAAAGCTAATTATGATGAGATTTTACTGGGGAACAAAGGAACATGATCTGTGTGGTAGATGACAGAGAGCTTGTTTAACAAGACTGATATCTGCAAAAGTCAGGAGCTCTAACTTGGTAGCTGGTTTTATATTATCTCAAACAGATATGCATCAAGTGTCTGATATTTTAAACAGCCAGTGCAAGGGATAAGGAATAGTGTTAATGTTAAGGAAATGCAAATTAACAATGTATCATCACTGGGTGATGATACAAAAGGGGCAGTATCACCCCCTCTTCCCCTGATGCCTTTTTTCAGAGTGCAGTTGAGAAGCCTCAATATGCAAATATTTTACTGGCAGCAACATTTAGGCAGAGATCTGGGTGGTGTCTTAGGGGTTGACCCAACTTACTTTAATTTCTAGTGTGTTTGAATGCTGTAGGAATCCATGAAAATCTTTGGTTGTCACAATGACAGGTCATGCTTTGCAACCTACCTTAAATCCCGTGATAAACTAGAGAAAGTGACTCAAGTATATTCTGAGGAAACTGACAGAGTTCAGCCTCTGTGATCAGTCCACACCAGCTGTTCTGCTCTTGAACACTGCAGTTACTCCTCTCAGGTAACTTTGATTCTTTGCACAATCTTTAAGAATTTGTGCAACTGCAGCTGGTGTTTTGTTGTGTTTTGGTTTTTTTTTGTTTTTTTTTTT
>VWZP01002209.1:148772-230288 GCA_013396995.1 Dicaeum eximium | reverse complement strand
CAAAACAGCCAATTTCCCTTCTCTGTGCACTTGACATTCTATGTTTACAGTTGTTGTATAAAGGATGTTGTGTCCACAGATGTGTAACAGATCTCTATCTGTCCTTCCTTTAAGTATCCATTTAAGGGACAATTAGTAAAACCGTCTAAACCCCTTTCTGAACCTTCAAATACTGACTTCCTCTACAGAGATCTTGTGGTGCTGCCTTCTAAAATTTTGCAATCCTCTGTAGAAAGGAGCATTTTTGTGCATTTAGAAATGATCTGCTATTTTCAGTGAATACCTTGCTCTTTTCTTGTATTTTTGTTTCTTTGAGGAAAAGGGAATACAGTCAATTATGGTTCCTCAATTTTTTCTCACTTTTCTGTTTTAGAAAACTTAATATCATCTGAGTCAGGCTTGTTGCTAAAGCAAATTATGTCATCCCTTCCTGGCTTTAAGACAGCTGGTTCTTCCTCTTGACAATATCCAAGCACAAGATGTGACCATAATAAATATGTGGGTATAATAGAAAAATTATAAGCCTTATCTTGTTCTCAGTACCTGCTTTCTTGAAGGCAGATTTTGTTTGGTGGGCAACCACTGCACCTTAGATCTGGGAATTTGAAAAAATAAGTTAAAAATCTATTCTGAGATGTGCTGTCATATATTGGGGTTGCACTGCTCCTTTCACAAACTTTTCCTTTTTTGTTTATTCAAACACATAACATCTTGCTTTTATTTAGTTAAAAATTTTAAAGACTTCAAGTCTCTTAATAAAGGAGGCAGTTAGCTATTATTCCTTCTGATACTGCACCTTCATAAAATATCCAATAAACTCATTGAATACCTAATTCTTTAAAATAAGAAAATGAATATTATTTTACCTCACATCATCCTTACGAATTTAATTTCTAGTTGTTGTTCAAAAGGTCAGTAGAAGAGAGACTGGAAGATAGATGCACTGGTAGCTATTGGATATTATAAACCAGTTGTAAAGCCCAACTCAGAAAGCTGTGAAGCTCTATTATGTAAATTCTGAGATGTTATTTTAGAGCAAGTAGTGGTGCCATTATTGTATTTTCCTTCAAGCAAGTGATGCTGCTGATCTCATCCGCAAATTTATATATTGTAATCTGTGTGGGTGTAAAGCAGCTTCTGATATACTGAAGATAAGCATCTTGACCAATTGTAAATAAAATCATCATAGTAGAGTGTCCTGTGTTTTTGGCCAGGACAGAGTTAATTTTTTTCACAGTAGTTGTGAAGCAGCAGAGCTTGGAGCCATATGGGTGTGCCAGGGTGGTTCTAAACTGCTACACAGAGATATAAAACAGTAGCTGGGTGTCTATAACTTAAAGTCAGTAATTCCTAGAGGGTGCACTGTTGCTCTAAGCACAGTTTTTCACTAGATTTTTGCCCTCCTACTTCTTAAAGTAGTCTGAAATAGCAGTGTAGCTAATGTACTCTGTACATGGGTACACCAGAATTGTAATATTTAGTCCATTACTTTAAAGCATGCTCAGTTATTTGTCATTAGATTTAAATGCGTAAAGTCTTAGGATGACTTATTTATTATATTATTATACCTTTATTTAGGTTTGGAAGGATCTGCTGAGAAATAAAGAAACATGAGTAGAATTTTATTTCTATCATCCTTTAACTGACCTTATATTTTTCTTTACTCCAACATCTTTTGTTAATATACATCACTGTTCCCCTTACTGAAAGGAAGCCATAAAATTGAGATAGTAGAGGCTCAGTTTAAACAAAGATAACCAAATTCCTGACTTGAAAGGGAAGACAGAGTAATTTTTGTTCCACTGTAATTGAGAATTTAATGTTTCAGGAATGAACTGTTCATTTAGGTAATGTTTATGTGCTTTAAAACATTTAGTGGACAGAATGAAAGAAATTGTTCTGGAAGAACATATAATTTCTCTTTATTTGTGTATGGTTCATTGACCACTATATACAGATGTTATCCATTAAGGAGAAATTGGCAGTTCATGAATTAGAAACAGGAATTAGAAACAATAATTTGGCAGAAATTATTGTTTTCACAGAATCACAGAATATGCTGAGTTGGAAGGGACCCACAAGGATCATCAAAGTCCAAGTCCTTGCCCTGCACAGGACATCCCCAGAAATCACATCATGTATCTGAAAGCATCGTCCAAATACTTCTTGAGCTCTGTCAGGGGTGGTGCTGTGATCACTTCTGTGAGGAGCCTGTTCCACTGTCCAGCCACTCTATGGGTGAAGAACCTTTTCTTGATATACAACCTAAACTTCCTCTGACATAACTTCAGGCCATTCCTTTGGGTTCTGTCACTGGTTACCCGAGAGATCGGTGCCTGCCCCTCCTCATCCCGTCACAAGGAAGTTGTAATTGCAGTGAGATCTCCTTTCAGTGTCCTCCAAGCTGAACAGACCCAGTGACTTCAGCCACTCCTCATATGCCTTCGCCTCAAGGCTCTTCACCATCTTTGTTGCCCCCCTTTGGGGCAATATCTTTTTCCATTGTGGCACCCAGAACTGCCCCCAGGCCTCGAGGTGAGGCTGCCCCAGCTCAGAGCAGAGCAGGACAATCCCCTCCTTGCCCGGCTGTGATGCTGTGCCTGATGCACCCCAGGACACGGGTGGCCTTCCTGGCTGCCAGGACACTTCAGAACTCTGAAGTGCACACAGGACTGTTAATTAATTATATTTCTATGGTAACATTTTGTATTGGCATAGCAGGAGCAGAGGAATTGGTGGTACGTCCCTCTACTCTCTAGAAAAGTGCATGGCAATTCTATAAATGTGGTCCTGTGGTTAATGTGTTGCTGTCAAATATGTTTTAATAAACACCTGCTTAATTTATTCCTACATCAGTGAACTGTGTGCTAGAGGGAAGCAAGAAATAATTGTAGTGTAGCGAGAATTTCTATAAAATGAAGGTCTTATTGTTCAGGAAGTATGGATACGAGAAAGCTGAAGAATACAGAAATAGCTGTAGGAGACCCAGGAGAGTGGATGTCTTGATAGCTCTGATGATCTGTCTGAATTATCTAGTCACAAAACAGGATTTACTTCAAGTTGCCAATATCCTGGAGGAGGCAATAAATCTTAGTCCAGTGGAAAGGTCAGAGAACAGTGGTCTAGGTTGAGTGCTGTAGTAGGTATTGTACCACAAATAGCTGCTCATGGCTTGGGCAGGTATGCTCTGGGTAAAAACTTGGCTGGATGGGTGGGCCCAGACAGAGGTGCTGAATCATGTCACACCCAGTTTTTGACAGGGCTCAATATTGGACCCGTCCTGTTTAATATCTTTATCAGTGATCTGGATGAGAGAATTGAATGCATCCTCAGCCACTTTGCAGTGACACTAGGTTGGGCAGGAGTGTTGATCTGCTGGAGAGCAGGAAGGCTCTGCAGAGATCTGGTCAGCCTGGACTGATGGGCCAAGGCCAGTCTCATGAAGTTGAAGAGTAACCCCATGCATTGCTGCAGGCTTGGGGCAGAGTGGCTGGAAAGTGGCTCAGCTGAAAAGGATCCTGAGGTTCTGGAGCATGTTAAAAGAAGAACAGTGATGCTGCTGAAGTGTCTGCAGCACAAGTTTTATAAGGAGAAGCTGACGGAACTGGGGTTGTTTACCCTGGAGAATAGGAGTCCTCATTGCTCTCTGCTGCTACCTGAAAGGAGTTGTGTTGAGGTAGGTGGATGTCAGGCTCTTCTTCCAGCTAGCAGGTGATACAAGGAGAGAAAATGGCCTCAAGTCACACCCAGAGGAGATTTAGATCAGGTATTAGGAAATTTCCTCATTGAAAATGTTGTTCAGCATTAGAATGGCTGTTCTGGGAAGTGGTTGAATTACCATCCCTAGACGTATTTAAAAGATTAGTAGATGTGCTACTTAGAGACATGCTTCAGTGGCAAACCTGGGAATTCTGGGTTAATGGTTGGACTTCATGGTTTTAAAGGTCTTTTCTAACCTAAATAATCCTGTGATACTATGACAATACAAAATCTCTTTTGGATTTGAATTCAAAATCCCTCATCTATACTACCACCAAATTCTTAAGTGGTCTTTTTACAGGTTCTATAACTTCAGTAACAGATCTCAGCTTTTAGTCCCCTCAAACGCTTCTATAGAGCTTAAACATCACCCAGCCTCCCACTGTTCTCTTAACCATTATCACCTTTTACTGACTAAATTAATCTTATCATGTACATCATATGCTCCATTAATATTTTTTTCCTGTTGAAAGACATCAAGTCCTAATCTTGAAACATTATTCAAAGTTGTAATCCAGCTAGCTTCCCAACACTGTGCATATTGTTCTTTTTTCATCCAACTGTTTATTTTTTTAATGATATCTCCAGAAAGTCAGCTACCCTTGCTACTTAAGGAAACTTTATGTGCCATTTCTTATTGAAGCTGAATGAGATCCTGATCTACAGAGATATTTTCATGAGCTTGGATTGTTATTTGTCCTTAATTAGTATTATTGGTTTGACAGAAAGCTGTCTTTGAAGGAAGCTGAAACCCCAAATATGCCGATATGTATATGCTAGGACATTGTTTGTTCCTTCATTTGGAATGTCATGGTGCCTGAACCAAAATCCAGGAAAACACATTTACTCGCATTATGTCTTCCAGAATTGAGACGATGGTATGTGAAGTATGCTTCAGAAGAAAATGATGATTATTTTCATAGTTAATACAAATGTTTTTAAAAACTCAAGATTTTAAAATTATGCCAATCCCCATAATTAATTCCTCTGTTACTTTTATACACACACACACAGACACACACACACGCACACACACACGGTCCTGTAGAGGTGGCCAATATTGCTGAGTGGAGTCTGGTATTGATTAGGAAAATAACAGTGGAAAGCAGCAAATTCTACATTTGCTGCTCCTTCATTTTAATTCTAATATACATCACACATAGTAACTTTTTTGGTTATTTAAAGATTCATCATGTGGCCAAAACTGCTGGTGGACAACTTTATTTTCTTAGTTATCTTTTCTGAGCAGAAGCAGGAAACTTAGAGTCTCTTGATTTGTATAATTTACTCCTCAGACTAGTCTGAAATCTAAATGTACCTAGGGATTTTAATAAGTCAGATCAGTAATCCTCAGTCATTTAGAGTCACTTAGAATTTCTTCCCTTACATCAGAGGAACAGGGTTGGGATGACTGTAGTCTCCTTTGGGTAACCCACAAAAAGTTTTGGGGGTGGGGTTTCTTTCTCCTCTTTGCTTTCCTCTCTCACTCTTGTACTGTACCTCCACTTGAGACTCTATCCTTTGCAAGATAAATTATCCTTTTTTTTTTCTTTTCTTCCCCAAATTTTGTGAATTTATATAAAGAACTCTCAAATAATTAATTTAGAAAGCCCTGACATAACAAAAAAGGCTCAATACTTAGCTAATTCAGAGCCTGCTTTGATATTTGCTGTTCTATAACTTGCTAAAGCATATCTGTCAAAGGCACAGCAACTTATGCAGGTTTTATCTGCCCTTTTCTGGATCTTTGAAATTTACTGAATACGCTCAGTAAGTGGAGCTTGTATTGTTTTTTAGAGTTATCCCAGATTATCTTTCCTTTTTTTGTAATTGTTATTCTTTTAACAGGCCTCCATTGCTACTCTAATGCATTTTGTGCTGTAACAGAGCTCTGCTATCGAGCAAAATGTTGTCCATGGTAAGAAATGCATTTGGGAGAGGCTGTATTATTTTCTCCATAATGATCAATGAGCTTGAAGTTTGCTTGAGCCAACACTTTTGCTTAGCTGGGCTAAGCAGAAAATTGTATGAGTGTATTAAATATACAAGAAGCTGTTCCTTAATTGTGCAGGGGAAACACCAGCTTTAATGACTTTAGAAAGAATTACTGTATTAATAAAAAATTTGCATCAGGAGATTACTTTCATGTTTTACCTCATTATGGGTAAATTTATCACTTTTGGTGGGAAGGCTGTAGAGTTTGGTAAAAATAGGACAGAGTTAGTTTAATAATAGAAATATTTCATATATAAGTATTTGTCTTTGGAATGATAATTGTTCCTAATATATTCTGCTTTTGCTGTTGGTTTGTCTTAGAGAATTTCTGCCTCTGACATAAATGTTCCCCACTTGTTGGAAGTGTGTTCAATGCTTTACTCAATTCGGCTTACAATGAAGTTGTACAATGGTTGTTGCTAAAGTGTTTCTCAAAAGTGAATAATCTAGAAACTAAAAATGCAAATTTTTACACAATAGGTAATATTAAAGTATATTGGTAAAATAGACACAAAACAAGAAAGTGTTAGTATTTAAATTTCAGATTAAGGATTATACACTGTGTACAGGAGGTAATTTTTACCTTGCAAAAGGCAGGTTATGATTGTTTGTTTCAATAATTACAAATAGAAAGTTATATTAAAACAGTTGTGAATTAAAAATATACTTTCCCCCTTGTATGTGCAGATTTTAATAAAAATTTTGGAGTCTATAGAAGTAGCAGGGTAATTCTGGAACTGCAGTTTTGCTTTCTGAACAGAATATTCAGTAATGAAAATTCAGACTGCTAAATTAGTTGATCTTCTGGCCATATATATGGGGCTAATTTGCTTGCTATTTTTTGTTTCGTTTTTCCCTTACCCAACCTGTTGTTTTTGCAGTTGGAGCTAACTGTTCAGCTATCCACTCCAAATAGTAAAAGAATGATTTCTCATCCCTTTATTACAGCAGAACTATAACATAGTTAGCATTTCCAATATCATAGTTCTCTTTTCCAGGCAAAATAAAGCTGATCTTTTAATATTTTCCCACAGTTCAAGGCCCTTGTAATTTCTTTCCTGAATTTTCTCCGCCTTTTAAGTACAGAGACAAAACCTGAGGCAACACCTCATCCAGTGCTCTGTGTGGCTGAATCATTATCTCCCATGCCTTCCAGAAAATACAGCTAACAGTAAGACTTTCTCGACTAAGATTGTCTTGACTGAGATCTGCTTTTCAGGAAGCACCATCATTAACTTAAAATCAGTTAGCTGGTATAAAATGGAAGGGTTCCTTTCACAGCATTATTATTGTGAAGAGTTATCCTTTTCATATCTACTTTGAATTTCCTTTTTCCCATATGACACTTTCTGCTTGATATATGAGATTTTTATCTTTATTTTATTTTCATTTTTAGCTCTGAAACATATAGAGCTTCCTAATATTATGGTTTAGTGTTGTATCATATCACTCAAATCATAAGTAAAAAGATTATGTTGAAGAAAGCCACTTGTGTGTCCTTTAAAAGCGATTGAAAACTACTGATAACCATGCTTAAAGAGTTTAATTGGTTATGAAATGATCTCCAGTTTTTCAGTTCTCCCTGATGGAATTAACAGTTTGACCTTATTCATGAGCTCGACCAGCAGGAAACCTGTCCACAATGATTAACAGCTGCCTCTTTTTTATATATTTTATGAGCTTGTTTTCAGTTAACTCCACTATTCTCAATACATTTGAATATTCTTATAGTAAGATAATTAATTGACTTGTTTTTTAACTGAGTTGGACTCTGCTCAACACTCCTTTTTCATGCTCCTATCTCCGTGATAAAAATCAATTGTGTAATTAGTTCTGTTTTCAAAATTTTAATACTTCATAGCTTTCTCTTTCAACGCTTATTTTCTCGCTTGCTCTACAATCAATGAGCCTATACTTTCCATTTACTCTTTTCTGATTCTGTAAATGCAGTATAATGGTTTTGTTCATATGCTGACTATCTTTGGCCAGTTTTAACTTGTACCTCCATCCTTATGGTTTCTATTCATATATTGCTGCACTATTGTTTTGTCTTCTCATGCTATTTTTGTGTGTTATGTTTTGATTTTCAGAGAGGTCTTTTAAAATTTGGTCATAGCTGTATCTCGTAATTTTTTGTCTTTTTCACTTCTTTATAGTACACTTTATAATCTGCCAGCTCTCCTGAATGCTTTTAGCTTCTTCATTATCTACACAAGATACAGTGCCTATTCATAAGATTACCTTATTTTTTATCTTTGTGCTGAATCTGAAATATTTTTCTGAGGAAAAAGTATGGAAATAAGAATACTTTTACACTAAGGTTTCAGCAAACTAATACATTAAAACAGTTCATTAACCGTTCTAAATGTTTGTGATTTATTTAGAATTGCCTCTATAATTTTCAATGACACTGAAGTAAGACTGGTCAGTTCACTGGTCAGTGCATGAAATGGAGCTACAGGTGTTCAATAATTAGAAATAGTCAGAAAAAAAAAAAAGACTCGTTAATCAGTATAACAAGTTTGTTTGTTTAGTTTTTAGTAAAGTGAAGCTTCTTGTCAGTGATCAGTGAACAACCAGGCCTGGTGGAAGGTTTCCTGCCCGTATCAGTGGGTTTGAAGCAGATGATCTTTGCAATCCATTCTGATCCATTCTGTGATCTAGGATTCTAAGTTGCTCATAGCTAAAGGCTACCTCTACATGAATTACACCTAAGTGATCAAATAGAGCAGATGGTGTTAGCTGTAATCATAACATAGTGAAATAGTTTTACACATTGCATTTGTCATTGTGATATGATAAAGTCACTGTTTAAAATATCACATAACTTGATAATATCCTCTTTGTCCAGTGATACAGACATATACACTTCATCCATGTTAAGGTTTGAAGGGCAGTTTTACTTTAAAGAGAATAAAGAATTCACACCTTTTACAGCAAGATCTAATGGTGTTCCTTTAGCTAGCTGGGCTTCCTTTGAACACAGATGAGGATTAAAGATTTATAGAGCTAACCAAACCAAGCACTGTGACCTACACATGCATGCCACAGTCCCCTCTGTGTGAAAGCACAGTCATGTACAAAACACTGAACTTTGCATACTCTACCGGGTGCAACTGATCTTCAAGTACCTTTCCTTTTTGAAGGCTGACTCCAGACTCACCAAAGCCTGCAAGAATGTTCCCATCCCTTCTTAAGCCTTTGTATTAGGAATATAAATTTAGCCTCTCCTTTTGAAAAACTATACTTACAAGAATGTATTAAGCCATCCAGTCTCTTCAGAAAGCTTTCAGAGATTAACTGCTCTATTACTTTTGAGACGTTTGTTTAGGTATGAGTAGAACCTGCAGCTGTGCCTGTTTTTCTGGTGGCAGAATAGTTGTGTGCCTGACGATGAAATTTCATAAAGTAAGGGATTATTTGACTCCCTAATTTCTAAGTCTTTTAAAAAGGATATTTTAATTTTTTTTTTTGTTTTGTTTTGTCCAGATAGTTTGTGTCATTGTATTTCTCTACTTTGTGTCTAAACTCAAAGTTTGCCCTTTTCCACATGGTGTTGTGATTATTTAATGAATTTTTATTTTCTTTTTTAATCTTCAGTTAGTTTTGAGGTGTTGTTTCACCTAAACCCTGTTTCTTGACTCATTTGACTGATCATAAAGATGTCTTTTCCTTATTTCTGGTACCATAGAGGCTTGTTTACACTCATACTTTCATGAATGTGTAACCAAATGATTTATAAAAATAGAAGGGAAAGCCGTTTCCATGCAACTCAGATGAATGAGATTTTATACTTGTTCATGTAGCAGGTCAATATGCAGTGTATGTGTTGGGCTGTATGCATGGACTCCAATCACAAAAGAGGGCAGTGGCACTAACAACATATTTATTTAATTCTCAGATTCATTTTACTTGTGATAAAGTATGTGTTAAAATGCTGTAACCAAAGACTGGATGTGTCAGGAGTGAAACACACTTGACCAATGACTGTGCTGCTGAAGTTCATTCATTTTATAGCTAAAGATCATCTGCTGAAAATATTGCTGTTCTTTGCACTGTTGGAAAACTGCAAGTTTTTATGTAAAATAAAAAGCAGCTGTAAATGTTTTTATGTTAGCTAAGATTTTACATGTTACATGCTGTATGAACCAGCAATCTCACACGTGTTTTCTGATTAGTGACCATAGTTTCCTCATGGGCAGACCTATGAGAAAAAGTGAAAGAAGGAAGCCTGAGTTCCTAAAGGTTCATAACTAGTTAATGAAATTTCTAGGTTATCCAGATGCTGCTGCAGCACAAATAATAAGATATATTGGCTTTGTAGGAGCTATGCAGAAAACTTGAATGAAAGCAGCTGTATATAATTTCTGATCTTTGAATCACTTGAGGGTGAGACATCCTCTAGGGGTAAGAAGGACATCTTTTGGAAGAGGATATCCCCAAATATTTAACACAGTTAGTCTTCAGTTTGGGTGCTGTAAATTGTGAAGGTTGACATATTACTAAAACCCCCCAATTTTAAAATCTACATTAATAGCCAAACTTAAGGAAAAATTATGTCTCACACAGTCGATGAGCTTGAGAACAGTTGTATCAAAATCATACCCCTGTGGAATGCTACAGGGATGAAATGTTTCCTGCTAAAATACTTATCAGTGCTTTTGAAGCAGGGACTGCAGAACATTATTTGAAAAAAATGATGCCTCTTAATCTGGGTATCATGGATCATTCCTTCCTATGAGCCAGGTTGGTCTTGGGTGTATCTCAGTAAATCCTGTGTCTGAGTTACAGTACATTTCTCTTGGAAATTTCTAGAAGTGCAAAGGCAGTAGGTATTGAAGTATAACACTTTAAAGAAGCCCATAGTTTCAAATTCTGGATTATGTGTTTTTTGTATTTGAAAAGTCCCAGCCTTTCAGTATGTATTTAAAAAAAAATGTTTTGAAGTGTTTCCTTGCCAAACATCTATTTAATGCAGTAGAAATTAAGCACAGAACTGTGAAAAGACAATTTATTTTCATTACACTCAATCAGCACTTTAAATTATGGTTATTATACTTGAATATGCTTAAATAGTATAGATACAGTACATATGTAACAGAAGTACTCATGCTTCTGTCTGAGTGGCCCACTGTCAGTCAGGAGGGAGTATGTGTTTGTCAGTGGGGAGTAACAGACACACAGCAGATGCCAACCAGCAAGGGCAAAGGCAATTGCTAAAAAATTGGCCTGGGAAATGTAGGAATAGCAGGGGATCCTGCGAAACAGGAACACATAATACATGCAGTCCCTTTCTCATATATCTACTTGGCGTTTGTTGAATGCTTGCTCCTCCAATGTAGAGATGTCCTACAGACATCTTAGACAGACTAGGGTCATAAGTGGTTTAAGAAAGAAATTCAATACTAAAAAAAACAAACAAAAAAATTAAAGCCTCTGCTGCAAAATGTTAGTTAGTGTTTGGTTCTGAAATTCCATAAAGCAGCAGATAGATTTGCTTGTTTGAGCTGTTCTGGCTTGAACTTTTGCAAGGACAGTATGAAGCTCACATATGAAATTTGGAGCAGAACTTTAGCAAGATGATGAAATAAAGAAAACTTTTGTCTTGAAGATCAAAGGATGCCTCAGAAACCTGAAATTGACAAGACTTTGGCATGCAGAAAGAATATAATTGTCTTGATTTACAAGACAGGTGTCTGCTAGGGAAGACAGAAAAGCCTCCCTTGGATTGGAGAAGGTAAATGCCGTCCCTTCGAATTATTAGAGTTTTGAAATTGAGGGGCTCTCAGGCAAAGCTATGGGAATAGGTTCTTTACTAGTATATATGACAAAACAAACAACAACAGCTACAGCAATTACACCGAAGAGAGATGCTGGAGTCCAGGGCACAGAGAATGTTTCTCTGCCTGTTCTGAGATGCTCTGACCCTCAGCAGAGTGCCGCTTTTAACCTTTGTCCCTGGAGAAAACTACCAAGACTTTGAGATGAATTAGAATGTACAAGTGTGTGAATTAGATAGTGGTAGATAGTAATGTAGTTTATCAAGGGCNTGAAATAGCTTTAAAAGACCTTAAATCTGTGTGTCTTGTGACCTTTTGGTGCCTTGCTCCTTGTGTGCTAAGTCTGGTGAGCAGGCGGTGCATTGAACTTCTTGATAAGAGAAAAATAAACAATAGCCTGAAGACTGAAAAGCCAAGAGCCTTGTCTGTCTTTCATCTCAGAATCTGCAAGGGGAGCCCCCCTCAGAGGGCTCACAGGGGTGTTCCACATACCGCTGTCGGTGCCACGAAACCCGACAGGGAGAGAGGTACGAACTGCCCCCAGCCCCAGTCTCCTGGTATCTCCACCGAGAGAAAAAATCTCCCAAAGAATTGAGTTCACCTCTTCCCGCCTGTCTCAAGCCATCAGTCCCCATCAGCCACTCAAAGGGAAAAAAAAAAAATCCACAGGTGATAAGGAATGAACAGGAGAGAAAAACCAAAACCCAACCCCCAACAATAATGATTGCAATTTCTTTCTGAAAATGTGAGTAATGACATAATCTCAGGATAATTTTAACAGTCACAGCTGAAATCTGGGTTTTCATATAAGAGCTTCTTACTTGCAGAGACTGTCATAAAAGAGTATTAGCTGATTTATGACTCTAGAAATGTTTCAAGCCTCATTCTACACATTCTTGATAAAAATTTGATTGTGTGAGTCCAAAGGAAATGTTTGACTAGCCACAAAGACACTGAAGAACTTACAGATCTCTGCTCTCCAGGAGCAGAAAGGTACTTCTGCAAAGCCCTTTCATTTTCTTGTTATGAACTAGTAAGGAACTACTCCCATATTTACTGTGCAGCATGAATAGAAGCAAACAGCTTCTATTGCATGTAAAAGAATTTGTATATTAATTATTTTTCACTCATATGGTTACTGAAAACAGGTGACTAAGAATATAAGAGTTCAGAGGAGGCTGAACTGAGCATCACAGAATACAGGCTAATATGAAATTCTTAAGCATTAGCTGTATAAAACCTATGACCACCAATGAATTGGTATTTTTCATCCCAAATATTTTTTAACAGGAAAAGAAGATAGTCCTGAAAAGTGTAACAGAAAAAATGCTACAAGTTACGCCAAGCTATACAAATTTCCCTGTACACTCCCCTTTTCTTCTTTCAACAGGTTTTGAAAAGTTATGAATAGGTTAATTCAAATTTGAGTTAAGATTCTTTCCATTCAAGGTACTTTTATCATCACAGTAGAACTTTTGAGGATAAGACTCACTTTTAATTACAATAGAAAAGCCAAATAAAATATAGGCATTTCTTTTTTTAACAGGTGAAAACTGAAGTTAGGATCTACACATGCAGATTTGTAATTAACTATATCACTCTTTCTTCCTCTTTTCCTTTTTACTATATTATAATTTATATATGATATTATAATTCCTCTTTTCCTTTTTATCCTGTCTTCTTTGTACTCACCCTCAAAAGACAACTTGAACAAAGTAAAAACTGTATTCAAGACAGCATCCAAAAATAAGCTTCTCCTTCCTTTTTTCTTGAAAGTGTCATAATCATTTATACTGGGGCACTATATTTGCTCCTGTTAAAATAAGACCCAGTTCCCCTATCCATCTTCTTACCCCAAACCAGCTATGTAGAGACTCTATAAGAATTATGGATTTCAGCTGAGGCTTGGAATCTGCTGATTCAAACAGGAACTAGATTTTCCTAGTTCTCCATTTCTTACTTGGCAGGTAATCAAATAATAACTGGAGCAGGGATGACCACAGACTCCATAAAATTTTGCATACATTTTAACATAAAAGATATGCAAAAATGCAGAAACATTTTGTAACAGTGGAAGAATTTGCACTTGTTTTTATTAAATTTTATTTTTGCATGATGACAGGTCCTTCAGCTCAAGGGGGAAGCATTACAGTCCCACAAAATAGCAGCCCTCCATGGCAAAAAGGGATTGCTTCCTGGCCCAGCTGCCTGCCAAAGAGGATTAACTCACTGCGCACACTGGCAGATGCTCAAGGGTCTGAGTGAATTAAAAGCTGTTTGAAATGAGTCTTCTCTGTGAACTCCTATGCTTCAACACTCCTGCTCTCCATGGGCAGACCTTTCAGTGGACAATTGAGAGTCACAAGTAGCAGGAATTTAGGCAAAGCTTTCATAAATAGGCTGGTACAATAATGAATGTTGGGTGGGGAAGAAACTTACAAAAAGTATCTCTTGATTAACAGGGGCTTCTCAATAGATTGTAGAGACAGGTATTTTCTCATTGATTTAGAGGGGAAAAACATCAGGTATAGTGGAAGAAAAAGAAAAAACACTTAGCAATTAAAACATTCTATCAAGCAAAATTATTGGCCAGAAAATATTCTCAACTGCTTCCATAAAATCTGAAACAGAAAAAAAAAGATATTTTCAATTTAAGTTCATAGGCAGTTGTCCTGGTTTTGGCCAGGACAGAATTATTTTGTCACAGGAGCCATGAGAAAGTGGAGCCCAGAGGTATGGAAGCGTGTCAAGGTTGTTATTCTATACCATTTAGGTCACCACCCGTGGCAAGAGAAAGGGACTCCCACTTCTAAGAAAAAGCTGGGTGTGGCTTTCGATCTGGAAAAAGACCATGGCAGCACAGAAGGTCTGTCTGCTATTGTTTTTCATTTTCCTGAGCTTCCTGAGCATTTTGCATGTAAATCACCCTCTCTTTTGTACACTGTTGTTACCAACATTGTTGCTATTACTGCTTGTTTTCTTATTTTATTGCTGTTTCCAGTAAATTGCTTTTATCTCAATCTTTAATCTCTGCTTCTTGTGTCTCTTGCTGGTGTAGGGAGGGAAGTAGTTTGTAGTTTCTTTTTTTAGTGGAATTACTAAATTGGGGAATACCATTCCTAAACACTGACATAATGCAAAAATATACCAGGGAAAATTTTAAAAGTATGAGTAAGTTTTAGAGGAAAGGATATGTAAAGTATTCTTGATAGAAAAAGAGGGTGTGGAAAGATAGAAAATATAGAAAAGATGTAATAGAACTAACTTCCTTCTAAATCTTACCTTTAACATGTAACAAAATATATTTTAGCAAATTGGTTTAAAAATTGGGGGATACCTTTGTGATTTGAACTCTGGAAGGGATTTTCTTCTGCAAACTCTTCTGCTTGCTTTTTTGAACATATTTACTTTTGGCACCCAGTCTATCTGGTGATATAGTTTCATACGCTGATTCCATGTAGTAGAAAGAGAAATATTTTTTAACTCTTTGTTTTCTCTCCTTGGTAATTCTCAACACTCTTTCCTTTATTTTTCTAGATGTTAATACTTTTCTTTCCAGAATGCCTTTCAATGTATAGTCTTGTCCAAAGCTTCCAGGACAGTGAAATATTTGTTATCAATAGCATCGCCCTTATGAACGCTACTATAAACGGTTTCAAAAATCTTCCCATGTGTTCACACATTTCCAGTATATTGAATTGATTGATATAAGTTTTTCTGCTTTTGTGTGAGTTTAAGACAAAAACAACAAACAAACAAACAAACAAACAAACAAACAAACAAACAAACAAACAAACAAACAAACAAACCAAACCTGGTTTTGTCCCAGTCCTGCAACCCAAAAGTTAAATAAATAAGAAAAAAAAATTAAAATTACAGAAACTGTATCAGGGCTGTAGACTGGAGGCCTTTTTACATTAGAAAATTAGAAAGCATTAGAGGAACTGGAAGTACAACAGGAAGCCACAGTTTTCCTGATGTAAGACTCCCATGAATTTTTCAATTTTCATTTCAAAAATAATAAGGATAGCTGCAAAAGACCTAGGAGAAACCTAAATATCGTTCTTCCAAAACTTATGAGTCTTGTTATTTTCAGAAAAGTTTCTGGTAAATGGCATAAATATTTTAAAATTATCTTCTATTAGAAGAGATGATACTACTACTAGAATAGCATGCTCAAAAACATACTGGGTTGATCTTATTAACCAATATTGATCAACAGTAATATTTTGCAGCACTGCCACATTTTTAAAGGAAGAATGATATTCCTTCTTTGATGATCAAAACTAATAGATCAGTTTTGAAAATTTTATTGATAGATATGTTATATATGTTTTAAGTAAACTTATAATTTTCCTAAGGAATGGGGAATTCAAAAAGGTTAAAAAATGCTACAAAAATGGGCACACTGATCTGTAATTACACTTGGTAATGTTCTTCGTCTCAAGTCTTCTCAATGAATTGAGATATGGTTAGCTAATTCTTATCTGTAGAAATTTTGTTTTGCCAAATTCAAACTAAGCTTAACTTACTGCCTCCAAAGTTTGATATATATGTAACATGTGGATACATAGTACATTGTTAAAAGTTTATAATGAATAATTTAACTAACTATTATGTGAATTGTCTCTTCTCTATAAATTATCTAGTTGAAGAATTTGCAAATAGTTCCAGTCATCTAGGAATTTATACTTAGCAGAGCTTGTATACAATTTTCTATGAAACAAACACTGTATCTGATTTAATCCTTATGCAACATCTGAATTTTAATATGGGCAGGAGAGACATCTTAGAGGTAATTTCTCTGCAGAGTAGAAAATTATTTGCAGCAACACAATGTAACAAATGAGACTACAATGGTAGGAAAGAGATATGAACATATGAACAACAGCTGCAGCTCCCTCCAAACCCCAAACACAGTCAAATTTGGCAATATGCTTGTTCTTGCATTCCTGTCTTTGCATGACTTGGAACAATTGGTCTTGCAGAGACATTCATAGAAAGAGAAAGAGAATATGTAGGTTATGGAACAGCACAGCTTTGCTAGAAATATTCCTTTGGAGGACTGTATAAAAAAAAAAGAAAGTGAGGGTTATTAACTAACCTTTAATTAGAAATTCTTCAGTAACAATGTTTTATGCTACTCTTTAACTTACCTTTAGCTTTTCCAATGTCTGGGTCTCACGTCCTCTCCTCCTTAAGATGTAAATTATCATATACCTTGTGATTTATGTTAGATGTGCTGATAATTCACTCCTTCCAATGGACTTTTATGTTCATTGCTTTAAAAATGTGTGGCATTTTTTCACTGGAAAATTTTAGTGATGGCTTAAAGTAAATCAATTTTTTGAATGGGCCATTTGATACACATCCCTTTATTGCATGGTTCATTGCAATATCCCATCTCCTTGACACTTTCCAATCTGAATAGGTTTGAATAAGTAATCTGTATCATTTAGGTGTATTGATATTTTATAAATTAATTTCTTTTTAATTGGCAGATGCCCTTCTGCAGACTGAGAGAAAAAACAGACCCTGGGATAGAAATACAGGGTTCAAGAATTTTGGAGGAAATCTTTAAGAATTGAAGTCTCAATAGTGCTACCGTATTGGATAGCTCTGCTGTTTGCTTAGTGTACTGTTCTTCTTTATATTTACAGTTTTTTTCTTTTATGAATTTCCTTTTCCTACAGTTATAATACATAGTTACCAGTGAGATTTATTCAGACTCTGTGTTATTTCCATTTCATAATATTTCATTAAACTTTATTTGTGTGTCATTAAACTCACACCCTCTCTGCTCCTGTAGTTATCCACACTATAGTTGTCTTGTCATCATAAATCCTCTGTTAATAGGATTTTATTTCTGAACTAACAATAAAAAGTAATGGAAAAATGAAAATTTTGTAACAAATTATTGTTAAGTGCAGAAACTGAGCCAGCTGGCTGGAAAAATGAGATAAGTCTTTTTCTTCACTTTCAGAGCAATATATTAACGATTTATGAGCTATCACTTCAAATAATCTAATTGGATTGGTGGAATCTGGACAATAAGTTTGAAATATTGTCTCTGAGGGGACATCTTCTATGTTGTTTTTTTTTTTTAATTTTAACTGTGTTTCAAACTTTGTCATAGTAATGGGTGTGTGTGTGTGTATTGAGTCAAAAGGAAGTAGTCTCAGCTACTTTTTAAATTTAATTAAGGATTTTTAAATGGATGTTACTTACAATGCATACAAAAATTAGAGCTTTTGGAATGTTCCTAATTCATTGTGGGCTGCACTTATCTATCATCATTTTGACTTTATGCCTTTGTTACTTGATAAAAAGACTGTTTTTTGCTTCTCCCCAGGGAGATTTAAAACTGCTACTTTATAATTGTATGTAACTAATATAAAAAAATACAAAATTAGTAATAATATTATATCAATTTATCTTCCCTAAAAGAGTATCAGATAAAATTGGAAAAGTATTGTATAATAGTATGTATAGTATAGTAATATGGTGATATTTTGTAATCACTGGTGTTTCAATATGACACTGTTGTTTTTTTTCAGCTGACCAGGCATTCAAACAAGGAAAATATTTTTCTATCTAATGATTTTTTAAACTTGCATCTTTGTTTCCTTCTTGCAAATAAGCTTTAAATAATACTGTATATATACAAGTAATACAATTTTTGGAGCTCTGAACACAGAACACTCAGCAAAAGTACATAGGTATCCCAGGAGACTCAGATATGCATGTGTTTGAAGTCTGGTGTTTTTTCTTTTTAGTTTTTCATCTGTTCTGTAATATGGCAGAAGAATTGGAAAATGTTATGTATGTATAAATTTACACAATGCATATGCAGGCAAACAAAATTAACAGTAGAAAAACATGGCATAATAACGGCCTATTTGAAATTTACATATAATTTAATTCAACTGGATGTGCAGAGCCTCGCAGCAGCACTATCCAAAGTCCAGACATGCATCTTAAATAAATCTAGAAAAAAAGCGAATAGCCTCAAGCAGTCTTTAAAGGTAAAAAGCTGGTATTGCCTTGGTTAACATCCTAATAATGATCTTTCTTGCCTTTTGCTTTGGGGTTTCAGTAAGGTCACCTTTTCTGTTATATGTGTCATGGTTTAGCCCAGCCAGAAACCAAGTGCCACACAGTCACTCACTCCTGCACCAGCAGGATGGGGGAGAGAACTGGAAGGGTTCAAAGGTAGGAAACTGGTGAGCTGTGATACAGTTTAATGAGAAAAGCAAAAACCATGCCCACAGCAAAACAAAGCAAGGAAATCTCTCACCACTTCCCACGCACAGGCAGGTGTTCAGCCATCCCCAAGGAAGCAGGGCTCTATCATGTATTACAGTTATTTGGGGAGACCAACACGCCACTCTAACTGTCCTCCCCTTCCTCCCTCTTCGCTCTACTTTAAATACTGAACATAATATCAAATGATCTGGAATATCCCTTTGGCCTGTTTAGGTCACCTGTCCAGGCTGTGTCTCCTCCCAGATTTCCATGCACCCCCAGCACCCTTGCCAGCTTGGCAGTATGAAAAGCAGGAAAAGCCTTGGCTCTTTGTAAGCCCTGCTCAGCATTAATTAAAACATCACTATGTTTATCAACCCTGGGTTCAGCACAAATTGAAATCAGCCCCATACTAGCCACTAGTAAGTAGCTAACTAGCTAATTCTACTGCAGCCCAAACTGGCACAGAATGTTGATGGTTTAATTGCGAGCCACATAATTATTCTACAGTAAATGGTTCACTGTTTAGTGAGCAATGCCTACGTTTTCTGGGCTGAAAGGAGGACAACATTAAAGCATTGGGAGTGTTAGAGTACCCAGTTTAGTGTTGTTGTCTTGCCTAACTTTAATCTACTTGAGACTGTGCTTTACCCTGTCACTACCCAGTCAGGAATCTGATTTACACGTTATATTTACATACTAAATATTTTTACTTCTTTTGGGGCAATTGCATAAACTAATGCAAATTAATATATAATACAGAAGGAAACTGAAAGCACATTGCATCTTAAGCCCCAGTTAAGCTTTGGTCTTGAGCTTCCTTAAGGGATGAATGGTATTTGTGGCACCTTACCTCATAGGGATGCATTTTGGCCATAAATTTATTATTTTGGAAAATGACCTTTGGCAATTCTAAGATGAATACCCTTCTGATATTATTTTCAGAAGGACTTTATACACTTATCAATTTGTCTCCTGGCTTCTTATTGTTAAGTCAAACTGCTTTTATGAACGGCTTTTCTACTGTGTTTTAATCAGTGATAATGACCAGGAACGAAAATACTCAGAAAACAAAAAAAGGTAATCTCAGAACTACTTCCTAGTGGCACGTTTGTCTCCACATGGTCTCTTGGCCCATCACTTTCACATTGTGGCAGGCATCATGTGAAGTCAGTAGGAGAGAGGTTCAAAAGAAAGAAAAGGAGGTGACTTTTCAATACGTGAGTGGATGTCTTGCTGTGGATGTGGAGCAGTGTATGTCTTTCTTCCTGGGCTTTCATAGTATAGAGGGAGACAGGACAAGTTAATGTAAGAAAACTCTGCTAAGTCTACTGTGTACTACTACAAATTTACCTCTAGCTCTGGAAGTCCTTGAACTTTAACTTCTTTTGGAAGATTTTTTTGGTGTTGGTAAGCACCGTGTTTGAAGGTCATTGAAGGCCACTGGGAAGAAATAACTCCTGAGACTGGACAAAGTTTGGTTGTACCCTGAGCAGTCAACTCTAAGTACCTGTGGGCTTCTACCAAATGTATTTTCTGTCAGTGTGAACCACTGCAAGGATCTTCAACAGTCATTAGCAAAGCAACATACTCCTGAGAGATGCATTAGAAATTCCTGCTTATGATTATGCAAATGATTTTTTTGGTGTGGTTTCAGGAAATTAAAACGGGTCTTTGTTTTCATGTTTTGTTCTGCGTTTACATACTTTTGTCTCTTTCCATAATCAGGAAATTAGGTAGTAACATGACCTAGGGAATTTGAGAGTTTGCTGCTGGTGAACTGGGGTGGCTAATGAGCTTCCATTTCTCAGGCTGGAAGACAGCTCTTTTGATCTTATGAGTGCTGTTGACAAAAGGCTGTAGAAGAGGTAAGAACCTTTAGAGTGGCACTAAAATAATTTCAGTTCAATCCTTTCCTTGTGTCTCTGTATTACAAGACTACTACACTATTTTTTCTCCCTTCAAGAATTATTCTTACTTCCCTTAATTTTGGGACCTTGAATTTTTGCACAATACTTTGGCTGTCTGAGGTTCCACATATAAGCAACATGGCCAGTGGTGCATTAAGTGAATTATACTGGACATGTACATATCCTATCCTACTATAACTTATTTTACTGGTAACTGTTTGTGAACCCCTTAAGTAATTTATCTGTTTCCACATGCCTATGTCAGACACTAAGAAAGGACGTGTTAATTCAAAGCCCGAACAAGAAGCTTAGAACAGCACACACTGGAAGAATGCCAACAACTCCTTTCACAGAGGTAAATATAAAACTCTGGAGCTTCTGAAATGTCCTTAGGTCTCTGAAGTGAAAACTGTTTTGTAGCATCAAAACTCTGTAAATCTGAGGCAGCATGGCTGATTAATAAAAAACAAGAGCAACAATGATAATATTTTAAAAGAAATCTTAAGTACCTACAGCAGAAAGCAAAAGAAACCTGCATGTAAATTCAGCTTCCCTATCCACAGTTACAGAAATGGATGGATCTTAGTGAGGTTACTTAGACTGCCATGGATTCAGAGATTTCAAAGGATCTGAAGCACCTTAAGCAATGGATTGCACAGTTTAAGTGCAAAATAAATTCCCAACATGGAAGCAGCACCAAGGAATGAAACGAAATGCATGTGAGAAATTGGAATTGAAGTTTGCTACTATGCATGTGTTGGTATAATGTTCTAGGCAATAAAATGTCCCAGTTTGCCATAATTTCAGCATTTTCTTTCTGTTAGAAGTAGTGCAAAATAAAGTAATAGGCACCAGAGAGAAGAAACAATGCATGTTTTTTGAAGTTGTTTATTTTTCACCTTATTTGAAGACTGACTCCTTTTTAAACAGGCAGTGGTAGCTTTATAAAAGCAGGATAGTTCTTTGTGTCTAGCATGGTGTACCTTAGGCAATAAATTGCAAGTAATGCTTCTTTGGCTTTGTGGGTCAAAACAATTGCAAGGTCCTGGGCTTTTAGCTGTAGGCATTTCATCACTTTGCAATAATCATTGGACACAATCTGTTCGGGTCTTTCTCACCAGTAGGACCAGAAGTTTTCCCAGATGATAAAAAGGAGGGAGTTTTATCTTACAGTACCCCTTTGCATGGTTTCTGAGCATCCTGAATTTTTTTCTGCTGTTCAAAGTACACCCTGAATAGCAAGTTGTCAGTGCAGTTGTGTCTTTCAGCAAGGATTTTCTTATTACTTTTAATTTATTATATAGAGTGTGTCATCATTTACTTCAGATGTCAAAACAGAAAATTAGGCAGCCAGCTATTAAAAAGCAGAGAATGCTGAAACTGGATTTTCTGAGTATATTATAATTCAATTTATAAGAATGGACTATTCTGTAAATATCTATTTTCTTCCCATACTTGGAGATGGAGGTAATGAACTTCTGCATCATTATATTCCAAGTAGTGCCAGCAGCTCTACTTTTATTTCTACCCTGAACATTAGATAGACAGCTCAGAGTGGTGATGCCTATCAGATCAACATGTCTTTACAGCCTGGAAGTATATCTACACCTGTAAATCATCTGGGGATTGTTCTAAACCTTGGTGCACCTCAAAGTGCAGGAGAGGAACTGTATTAACTAAAAGGTCTGGCACAGCACATTACATGGATGCCTTCTGGACCTAAATTTTAGAAACATATACTTGCCTCTATTTTGGCATACCCAATGACAATCCTAATAATCCAGTGGGGTCCACCTGATGTGTTTGTTCCCCCAGAATGGAGCTGTAGTATTATCTGGTTTGTGCATCCAGAGGGAATTTTGCTCAGCTGTGCAGTTGAAAGCTCACAGAAGAAATTTTCCATGCATCAAGGAACATGAAACACTCCAAGTCAGATGATTACATTGAACCTTCATTTAGCAGAAAGGCAATTTACATCCTTTTGTAAGATTTCTGTTTTTGTGCAGCCAAAAGGGAGCATTTTTGCAGATTGCAACAGTGGATCCGTGTGCAAATATGTATGCACATAAATTCATATGCATGACTCCATAAAGGACAGTGCATCTCTTTCCTGGAGGGAGACAATGCACTCTGCCACCTGCAGCAATCATCTGGAACTAAATTAAGATACACGAAAAGTTATGCAACTGAAACAATTACTTGAAAAATTGTTATTTATTTTTCTTGAGAATGAACTGGAATGAGTTGAAAAAGCATTATAAATGCAGATCTTGGATATTCAACTGCTATTCGAAAACACACTGACTCCTGTGTAATTACTTTAGCACTGCAGCCAAAATTATTCTCATACCCTGGGAGTATTTCAGTACTGTATGAGTGTTGATAAAATATTCTCATCATAAGAGTAAACAGAAGTGTGAACACGTGACACCTTAGAATTTACCCTGAAAGAAAAGCACAGAAGCTATTGTAATAATATATGTTGTGGGAGTCCTTTAATGAGACATAATGCAGTGATGTGGAGCACAGAAATGACATGACATAGGACAGAAGTTTAGAGAGAGACAGCTTTCCATGGTTAATAACACAAAATGTATTACAGGGAATGAAACTTTGGCAGGAGGGGTTTCCAGAGATGATGTTGGAAGTTTAAAAGGGAAGCAGCATGCCTCTCCCCTTTTGTCCTGGGGCTTCATTTTTTATACACTTCAGTGAGAGTCATATTTGTCATTCATGCTTTAGAGCACAAGGGAAGCACCTGTCTCAATAAGACATTATCTCCCAACTGGATTTTGTCATCTGCAAAGTTTAAAGAGTCTAATATTTTTTAAATAATTTTTTTTCTTTTTACTATGAGTGCTTGTGTTCTAATGTTAAAGTATCTGTGCAGCACTTGAAATTGACAGGTCATTTTGGTTTGCAATATCAACTGCTTAGACATGAACATTTTCTTGCAATTTTACCTGAATATAAAAGTGGCTCATGGAAATCCTTATCACTTCAGTATTCTGCTAGTATTTTCACTGGCTGGATACAAATATGCCTGCAGAACATTAAGTGGCAACTTTTATTACTGTGGAGTCGCATTTGCGAGGCTTTTAAAATCTTTGGTGTTGTCTGTGCTAGTGGAAGGCACCCATTGTTTCATAGCAGTTTCTCTCCCTGTGTGACTCCCCACCCGTGTTCAATGGCAGGTTTGCATTCACCCCAGCCACCACCTTGCACAGCAGCTGGTGGCACCATCGAGCTCCTGTATCTTCATTCCCTTCCAGGTAGGCACTGGTATTTTTCCAGCTTGATTTACTCTCCCAGCATCTTTTGGGTTTTATGATCTGAGCCAAATGTGAGGGGTATGAGGGTGAGGAAAACAGGGAGAACTGCTTCAAATACATTGGCTATAAAAATATCTGGGCACTCACCACAAACCTTGGATTTACACCTGTGCAAAAAAGCCATGACATGTGGGTTTTTTTCCTCTTTTATTTGATACATGAAGATAGATTTTCACACTGCTTGCTCCAGAGGATATCTCTCTTCCTTGTTTCTTTTCAATTTCTGGGACTGTGAACAAGGAACCAAGTAGTTTGAGTGTTGCCTGCTGCAGCCAGTGGAGCGTGCCAATCCTCACAGCGTCTGTAAGTACAGTGAAGGAGTCCTGTTAGCTCTATCCCTGGAGGAGATGTTTCTCTAATCTAATATTAAATTAGATCTTGCATTCCAGCTACTACATAACCAAAGTTAATTTTGGAAAATAATTTAATTACAGTGCTGTGTTACACATGAGTAATAGGTAATGCATTATGAATATTATATGAATTCTATCTACATGAAAAAAATCCCAACTGTTTAATTGTAGAATTTGTTTACCAAATATTTGAAGTAGATCTACTTAAAAAGAAAAAGAGACAAGACAACAAAATGATTTAATTAAACAGAAAGAACAGAGACAATTAAGCAGTAGGTAGTTCTGAGGCAAAGCAAGTGGAAAATTAGCCACACCACCACTAACCTGTGGAATTGTCATGTAAATGAAATTGAAAAGGACTTAAATATACAGAAAATAAAATGGAAATTTAAGGATATCTGTTTTAAGTTTAATGTTTCAGGTTGAACAGGGAAAGTTCAACGTACTGGAGACCAGTGGAGGATTACTTGTTGGTGGAGAATGAGAGTACCAAACCATGCTACCTTCTAATGCAACTCAGTGCACTAATATGTGATTTGAAAACCTCCCAGTGAAATTCTCAGTGTTTTTTTCCCCAGCTGTATTCACTTCCCCCTGTTCCCTTCCCTTGCCTGCTATTTTTCGACAGTCACTTTTACTGCTGTTTTCTTTGGTTTTGTATTTTCATCTTGCCGTGTGCTGTTTGCCATCATTAAAGATCTGCTAAGGCATGAGGTCTGCACAGCAGACTTTAAGCTGTTTAGAGCTGCTTTTTATGGTGCTGAATGTCTCCAGATGTGGTTTTACAGCACTTGAGTTCAGCTAACACAACCAGACAGGCTGTCTGGGAGAGCTATCATGATATCAAAACATGTGAGAACAACATTTTCTTGTTATAGGCCCTGGACTTTGAAACAGCATCAACAGTCAGAGAGACCCAGAGGTGGAAGTTGTGTTCTGGTTTGTGATTTTTTTAGTGTTTTGTGGTGGGGAGAATTAATATGGCTGTATGAGACTACCTACTTAAGAGACATTTATTGAATTCAGCTTCTTGAGTGAGTAAGAGACCATCATCCATCACCAGCTGGTTTGTTCTTCAGTATTTAGTTTCTGGGAAATTTAGCACAAAGTTACAGAAAAAAGGTTGTGTTTTTATGAATCTGATGCACCAGAATGTTACACTGACATAAAGAATGATAATTACATAGTCAGTGCAGATTATTTCACCAGTGATACTTTCAGCAAACAACTAACTGCCTTGTCATAGCAGAGAAAGTTAATAGTAGCATTGTTTGGTTTTCACCTTCACTGGGCTCTCAGAAAAAGTCTTCATATTTAATTTTTCAGTTAAACATAATTCTTTGAAACTTGGATATGTAATTCAAGAGCCTAAATAAAATTTATTAATAATTCTGTTATAACCCCAGGCAACATTTCTGGAAGCATTGGTGTGTCTTTGGATTTCAAGAATGACTTGGAAATATGCATTAGGAATCCTTCTCTCTTAAAAATTTACAATAATTTTTTCAGTCTGTCTACCTATCTACCTATCTGAAAGGCCATGGGAATGTAGGATTGATGGAGGTTAAAAGTTCCCAGCTGTAATCCACTGCTGTATATACAGAGGCAGATAAATCAGAAAAAAAGATAAGGCAGCAGGTGCTGAAATCCATTTTTTTCTTGGTTATATCTCAGTGTATATTAAGCCAAGTAGTTTATTATCCATTTGGTTGGGATTATCTATTTAATCTGTCTAGAGGCAATGAAATTAGAAATTATGGGTTAATAGCTTGTAAACAATCTGCAAATATTTACACAAGCAACTGTGCTGTGTTGTTATACCAGACTGGAAAAAGCCTTTTCTTGTGGTTGTGTTGACACTGGGCTTCTGAACAACAAGATTACATTCAATGAGAGCACATGGAATGAAACACAGCTTTTCAACTACGTTTGTCAAGAGTATGGTGTTACATCCATTACCTTGATTGGAACATTGAATTAAAATGAATCTTGCTTTTAAAATAGATAACACAAGTTCTTAATGTCCTAAGAGGGGAAAAAGTGGAAAATTCTGCTTATCTGAGCAAGTAGCTCCATCTACCAAAATGTTTCACAGTGTAAAAAGGCAAAAGGGCACCTGTCTGAAGTGTGTTTTTCAACAAAACCATTCATGGTGGAAGATTTATGGCACTGACTGCTGCAAAAACACTGAAATCCTCTCCCACAAGTTGACGTAATTGCATTTACTTTGCTACCTCTTAAAGCTCCTGTTAAAAGTGATCTTTATGGCTTATTTACATTTCTTGTTGACTTCAGAAACCATAAATTCACTGGAACTTTTGTAATGTGACATTCTTGAGCAGATTATATAGCTTGAGGTCTGAACCCAAGATTCAGTTTCTGAAACAACCAAGCTAAAAAATAAAATTCAGTTTTCAGTAAGTCAGTAGCAGAATCATTACTTCAGTGTAGTAACATTGTTGCCTGAGGTTGGCAAAAAATTGCAATTAACATTTTATTAAACTTCCACCTACAGATATTTATTACATTTTATCACTGATAGCACTCTTTCCACCCTTGTCACTCATGCTCCTGTTTTCCTCAGGTAGAAGCAAAGCTCTAAATTACATCTGGACAACATGCCTATGATCTTTTCTACATATCCCTTCTTGATTGCTGTGTCTTGAAAGAGAATGAAAAGATATGTTTTTTTTGCTTTTCTAAAATTAATTTAGATCAAGCTGAGATGCCTTTGCACCACATGTTGCTCTGCAGAGAAGAGGGGTAGCTGTGCCAGATAACATTTTGTAAAATTAAACTCTGTTTTCAACAAAGACTACCACCAACTTGAGGTCTCTAAGAGACTATTTGAATCTTTGCTGATTTGCTACACTGGTTCCTGATGACTTGAGTGAAGCTAGTTTTTACAAGCTGTATGCACGCATTTATTTTTTAAATTTTTCATACGAGTATTTTTCTTTTCCCCCTTCCCTGAGAAGGGGAAATTTCCATGGAGAGGTGGACCAAATGCTTTATAAATCCAGATCAGAACCATTTGTGAGAGAGCTTAGGCTTTCCACTGGACAGAGTGCAGAGCTGCCCGCAGTGGTGCTGAACTCCTGGTCCTAAAGCAGCACAGAGCCATAAATCATGCTGTTGACAAATGTGTTTGGAAGATGAGCTGGAGATATTGTGCCACAGATCCAGGAATGTGGTTCAGGAACACCAAAGAACCCAGCCACCAGCAATGGTTTACTTGTGTAAGTGCAGGATGCTGATGTGGACTTTGAAAAGTGTGTCAGATTTTAATGAAAACTGTTTCCATATATAGGTATTTATGAATTGCTGCCTGTTACCATGAAAGGACCAACATGATTGTCTGTCTCAGGAATCTAGCTTGATTAGTTCTTATATACAATGAATAATATCATTTAATGCAATTGGACACAAGTAATTAAAAAAGAGACACTGAGCTATAGTGTGTACTGGAATAATTTATAGAAATGTAGGGAGATCTGAACCTAGAAATATCTACTGTAGGCCCAATGTGATTATTTGATTATGAAAATAGAAAAAATAATAATTAAGGCAAGGCTAACTGTAAATCTATTATTCTTTCCAAGCCAGAAGCAGAATGTTAATCAGTTTCCAGGAATTAGGAGAATCATCCCTGCATTGCAGGCTACCCACCTGGTAGTCTCAGTCTCTTTTGTGGCATGCTGGTTTGCATAATTACTGTTAATGAAGAAGTCCCTGGTGCAACGAGTAGCTTTATGAATGGTTCAGTCTGGATATTATAAAACTTTCTGGAATAAGAATTTGGCTAATGATCTGTCTCAGAGCTAGAAGACAGATTCATGGTGGTCTGATTTGTGCGTAAGAAGGTACAACGACAAAAAAAAAGAAGTCACTACAGCTTGAATTAGCTTTTCAGACAAGGCCAAGTCCTGTGGCAGAGTTCTTTGACAAAGAATGTTGA
This sequence comes from Dicaeum eximium, assembly GCA_013396995.1. Classification (NCBI taxonomy): domain Eukaryota; kingdom Metazoa; phylum Chordata; class Aves; order Passeriformes; family Dicaeidae; genus Dicaeum; species Dicaeum eximium. The sequence continues at coordinate 201,956 of VWZP01002209.1, read as the reverse complement.
GAAAAAGTTTTATTGGTGTTCGAACATGGTAAATGTGTGATTCTTGTTTTATGGATTGCGAATAAGAAGAAGCACCACTTTGACTCTCTGAGAAAAACTGTTTTGGTCAATATCTTCCAGGTTGTGATATATGTGTTTTTGGGGACTGAGAGAAGGAAACCAAGATATTATTGTGACTGGATAGCCTTAATTTAATATGAAACAGTCAATTAGAACTACTCAAGGCAAATGATCTTGTTTTCTGAACTTTATTTGTTCAGATATTTTGTGATGTGCGTCAAAATAGTGAATATTGCCTATTTTAAAAAAGACACAATGAAACAATAGGTTTTTTCCTTCACAAATAGTCTTCATTCATTCCAGGGGTATTGAAGATGACAGCATTCCTCTCAAGAAATGGTGCTTAACAGTGTATTAAATATTCTGACTGCTTTAATATAGGAAATATTTTGTTACTATGTAGGCAGTACCCTGACTGGGAAGAGATGAGAAGTGGGAAGAGTGTGAAGTGGGAACTTTCTATTTTACTTCCACCTTCTAAATTGAAGCAGTTCAGAATTTGCTTTAACAAAGGTAGCTGCCAGGACTAAGCTGCAGCCATGACAGCCAAAGCTCCAAATTTGGAGCAAATGTTGCTGAACATAGGAAAAAAATAGAGGTGGCAAAAAAAAAATGTTCCTCACAGTCACTGCCTGAACTGTAGTTCAAGTGCCTTTTTAAATTTCAGTCTGTCCCACAGTCTAACACAACTATGAACAGGGTTATAACTTTCATTCTTGGCCTTAATTACAGCAATAAGTGATTCTGTCTAGGAGGTTCAGACAGCATTTAAGGGTATATACTCTTGTTATTTCAAAGCAGTTTGTTTAAATGGCTTGCCAAGGCTAAAAAGTAGGCTTGGTTTTTGTCACCAATCATTATATGTAAATCTGAGCGCTAGCAATAGGCAGAAGCAAGAAAAGAGAAAAAATATCCTACAGTGAACAAGAAGTAAAATCTTCCTTCCACTGTGGCCTTTCCTTTACCCTTTTTCAAGATCTTTGAACGAAACTATAATTCTTCTTGTATTCTTGTATAGTTCAGAAGATTTTTATATTTGGGTGGATACAGACTGCAAAGACATGTACTGGAAGGAGCAAGAGTTTGTCTTCTGTTCTGTTGCATGGAGCTTCTATTTTGTACCTTAATTTCCTTGTTTGAAATTTAGTTGAAACCATGTTTAACCAGTATGTTCTAATTTTAAACCAAGTGTTCTGCATATGTAAAATATATCATGAGCTAATTTAAAAACTAGTATCTGGCTCTACTGGACTTAGAATATGTTCATCTTGATTATTGCATCACTGTTTTTCAAACATTTGGGCTTTGATTTCAACTGAGGGCAGAATGAATGCATTTGATGCAAGTACTGCTTCACAAAAATTACTTGGAAAATGACAAGAGTTTAAAAAATCCACCAGAATCTAAATAATTTAACCATCAGCTTAATTATACAACACACTGAGTACATAAAAAGTGAAGCAATTTTGAGGGAATATGGCAAAATTCTGTGCTACAATGAAGCATATGCAGGAAACATTCAAATATTTGATGACTAGTCACAGAATGAAAATAGAAAATGAATGTGAAGAACACAGGTAAATAGATTTGTAAAATCAAGACTGTTTCTTTCCAAAGGAAAGAGTGGCTCTCTCTAATGAAGCCATGCACTGTGATAGGAGACTTTGTTAACTATTCCAACATCCATGACTATGAAGAAGATTTCAGGCTCTTCCTGGTGGGAATTATTGTATACACATAATTTCAAGAGTAAAACTACACAATAAAGGTATGGGATGCTTCTTTTGCTATGTTTGTGTAGAAAATAACAGCAGATTATCTAACAGAATAAGTTCAATAGTACATTCAATGTGACCAAATGGATAATACAGATTATATAATCCCTGTAAGAAAAATTTACTTATATGTGTTTATTGGAAATCTTCATATGATCTTACCTCTCATGACACAGAATCATAGAATGTGCTGGGTTGGAAGGGACCCATCAGGATTATAGAGTCAGCTCCTGGCCCTGCACAGGACAACCCTAAGAAAGACTCCATGTGCCTCAGAGCAGCTTCCTGTACACCCTATTAAGGCAGAAATGAGAGACACATGTTGAAAAAATCCAAGTGAGCATATGCTTTGGAGAAAGCTTTCTCATATTGTTCCAGTGGTTTCAGATTTAGAAAAAAAGGACAGAGAGAAGAAAGCTTGCTTCAATGGTTCTTGAAAAATTTAGTGGAAGCTCCTGTTGCTTCTGAGTGTTTCATAGATATAGAACAGAATGCTAAACATAGGAGTCCTCTCCTGAATCTTATTATTCTTGAGTTCAACAATGACAACTGAGTCTTCTTTTGTGTGTGTGTGTATTAGATCAATGAAAATTTAAAGGTTGTGCAACCGTCTGGTGTGGCTGATGGTTTTTGTCAGAAATCTTCACTACAGATTCTTATTGTCTTTTGCTGTGTTTCTGTTACTTCTGACCTTTAAAGATCTTCTGAATGCAGCTAAATAATACTTCAGGTAGCTGATATGTAAATGGTAGAAAGATCAATATTACTCTCTCCAGTATGCAAATCATCATCCCTCATTACCTGGTCTAGTTTAAATATCCAGTTTTTTGTTTGCTTAACATGTTGTGAGAGATGGGAAACAAAGCTGCTGGAAGAGTCTTACTGAAGCCCAAAACAAATAAGAAAATTATTTTTCAATGTCCTCAGCAATCTGAACTGCTGTTTCCCCTCTGATTTAAGGACCAACCTGCTGGTACAGTAGTTCTAAATCTGTTGAATGTATGTGAATTAAAATTTGGAAGCATGGAATATCTAACCTGGAAAATGACCAGGTTGGTTCAGTGTAAGTCACAAGTAATGTGGAATTTCATGGATCTCATTAAATGCAAGGGACATTTACCAGGTGCCAGTGTTAAGGAAACGTCCCCATCTGACCATTCAGGGACACTCTGGCAGTCACACTTCCACTACCAGAGACTTCAGCTGCTGAGACTGACATCCCTTTGAAAAAGGCACCCCCACATACCCCACTCTCAGATGTCAGACAAGGTTTCCTTACCAGCTCAATTCCTTAGGAGAGCCTCAATGTCTTGTTCCATAAAGCAATTTATTCAGGGTGCAGTTACACAGAAACAGCTCAAGCTGGTTCCTCCAAGGAGGGACTTCCAAGAAAGGAACCCCTGGGGTTTTGTACCCTCATAGTCCAAGGGCAAAACTATGTCTGTTCCTCCTGAGCCATCAGCTCGTGCTGTGTCTCAGTGTTTGGTCCCCTGGCTGGTGCTAGAGGTCTGAACTGAACCTGAGCTGCCTGCACTGAATGTGTTCTTCAGTATTAGCTGGAGATGATAGGGAAACTCAGTGAGTTGTTCTGGTATTGTTGAGTACAACTTGAGTTGGGACAGTGTTTTGCCTTTTCTGAATATCTCCAAAAGGATACTTTGGGTTTTTTTGCATTTGTTTTTTTTTTTGCATTTGTTAATAGATCTCCACATTTCTGTTTCTAAGAATTTGTCATGTTGGTCTATGTTAGGCTAGCAGAGGTCTGTGCGACTCCTCTTCCAGGTATTCTAGTGAGTGAGTGCATATTTGGAGGTGGGATGTGATTCCTCAGAATATGATCTTTTGCCATTCGTTTTCAACATTAGCATATAAAAGTAAGAAACAAATTCCTTGTCAAGCTGAGCTGTTTTTTATGAAGCTGCAGGATCTGAATAGGGTTGGCTGGAGGTCCCCTCTCTTGTCTGTTCCTTGAGTGCTTAGAATGAAGAAAATTTTGTGTTATCGTCTATACGCAAAGGATCGCACCCTGTCATCAACAGGTCCTTCATTTTGTCATTCCCACCTTTTGTTCTCATTTCAGATGACTGAGCATAGCCTGTATCTGGGGCATTGCTACGCTGATGTTCCAAGGTACAGCTGGCAAAGGCAATTATTTGCAGCATTGTATTCTCATAGGAAATCTATGCCAGTTTAGACCAAGATGCAGACAACCCTTAACAGGTGCATATTAGGTTTTGACATGCTTCTTCAGCACATGGTGAAATTAGAATTACTAGAGGGGAAAACAAATTCAGACTTCACCTACTAAACTTCTACCTGTGGTAATTTACAGTTTGACTTTACTTTTATTCCTCCCGTTCTCATATACCAAGAGACACAGCATCACTTCTTTTGTGTTCAATAGAACTTCTCCCTCTGAAATAATGAGTGCCTTAACCACACTTTTCTGTCTCTCCTTTTTCTCATCCTCATCCCTTATGAGAAATAAAAACCAGTTAGTTTAAGCCAGGTGACAGGCTGAGGTGCTTAACTTATGCATAGGGGTGCATTTCTCTTGAGCTTCTGAAACAGTTTTTAATCTTTGAATGGTTTCAATGGTAGTAGGTAAGAGGAAAATGAGGAATAAAAACAGTCTGCATTTAATTTTTACATTTTTGATATTAACATGTTAACTTTCATAAAACACGGAGAAAAATGATCTTGAAATCTCCACCTTTTTCTATTTGTATCTAATTTTGGTGAGTATGTGCTTCAAATTAAGATATAGAAAAGGAGGAAGAGGGAGAGGAATAAGAGGATTTTAGAGTAAATTCAAAATATCTTTGCTTTTGGGAGAAGTTTGTGAGGGGATTCAGTAAATTTCAATGTGAATTACTCTCACAGCTTGGTCTGCATAACAAAGAGGGAAACCTTGGGACAGGTGGCTTACTCAAAATCACGAGGCTCTTCAGAGGCCTTGTCCTGCTCCTTAGATCAGCAAAATCTCAGACAAATTCTGCCACTGCAAGACCTTTTCTTCTCTTCCTTCTTGCTGTATTGGCTCTGATCTTTCTCTTTTTGGTCCTGCTACAGCCCTATTGTAGAAGCCCAAAGCAGTAACCCTCAGCTCAGCTCTGCAGAGAAGTGCTGCAGTGCTGCTGGAGGAGTGCCAGCTGAAGGCCAGGTAAGCAGAGAGGGGCAGCCATCCAAAACTGTTTTGCTAATTTAGAGATGTCTCTGAATTTTCCAAGCTTTATCTCTGAGCCTTTCCTGTCCCCAGAGGTCTGGCAAGCAGTTCTAACTAGACACTCCTTCCTCTGTACTCAACATATTCCCACTTTGAAAATCTTGCTGAAAAGGAAAAACTTGCATGTAATAAAATGCCTGGGAAAATGATTGCTGTTAAACACCTTGGAGGCAGCAATTCATTCTGCCACCATACAGAATAACATCACCTCCTGTACTGCTTCTGAAATCACTGAGCTATTTTTGCTGCATAGAGGGAGCAATGAAAAGTAATATAAAGCATAGCAGACACTGATTAGTAAATTGATGTCTCAGCACCACTGAGCCTAGATCAATACCTAAATCCACAGATAGACTGGTTGCTTTAAAAGCACTTAAAAATAAAGAATATAGTGCAAAAAGTGTCAGAATTTGTGGGGTGAAATATAGTCCTTCAGCTACTTTGTGCCAGACCCATCTGAAATTAACTAGGTAGTGCATATTTTCCAGCAGGGGCACTGTAGAATTACTCCTCATATTGAGCGTTGGGGTTTTTTTTGTTTGGGTTTTTTTTTTTTTTTTTTTTGTTTGTTTGTTTTTGTGTTTTGTGCTTTTTTCTTTTTTTTGTGTTTAAAGTTTTCCATGCTTTGCCATCCAAATAGTTTAGTTGAGAGGAGGGATTGTTTTTTAATTAATAGACTGAAAGACTTGATGTTCATAACAGCCTCCAATCTGGTAAAAATCTGGTCTCAATTTATAAATGAGGTTATAATTTTCTGTCTTTCCTTATTTCAGCATTTTTATCTCTGTTTTTTGTTTGTTTTTTTTTTTTTTTTGTGTGTAACAGCTTTTAAGAGATGGAGCTCAGATTCAGCAAGATACAGGGCAGCACAATAAGATAGCTTGATGTAGGTTTCATAAATGTTTATCTTTCTTCCAGTGACCTTCTTGGCTAAAAAATAACAGAACAGAGCACTTGAAGATTTCACAGGTGAGATGACAAAAGAAAGATGTAAAAGAGTTGTACCATTTCTCCTTGATGGATGCAATTTAAAAGTGGGACTGCTGGCAGCAGGTTGATTGATTTATTGTCTTACCCCTTTCTCTCAGAACAACATTTTCCCCCTCCTACTAGAAAGGCTTCAATGTGCCAGCATTCTTCTCGTGGCCCAATTAGTCATAAACAGCTAATTCTGCTGACTGCAAGCCAGAAGTTTTGAGTAATGTTGTGACTTGTCAACTGAAGGCTGAGGTCTTGTGAAGAACAGGAAGGTCAGACTGCTGCAGTTGGTTGCCACGCCTAGGAAACTCTTTGCCAGGCTAAAACTGTGCTGTGCTGTGCTCTGGAAAATGAGGGCAAACAGACAGCTGCTGTCCTGTTTGATGGCACAACATTTTCGTGACGAGGCTCCTCAATACAACTGTACTGCAACAGATAAAGCATATTGCACAACAGCGTGCTGAATATAACTGTATGCTGCAGAGAGTGCCATGTGAGAGAGATTTCAGCAACTGAAGAAGCTCAATATTACCAACAATAAGCAGAAAACTCCTCAGGACTCAAATCAAGCTTGATAGCACACGTTTTCATATGAAAATAACATCAGAGAGACTCTTTAATGGGTATTACCACATGTGTTAGGCTTATAAGCGCTTCAAAAGTTTTATTGTAGATTTTTAGCAGAATTACCACTTCAGACCAAGGTTACAGTTGCATCTCTTCCCAGATTGCTACATTTTCTTGGATACAGATTTGTTTAGCTCATCAGTTTAAAGTTCATAAGAGAAGAAGCAATTCTCAGCATGAATAAGTCATGGAATACAGTTCAAAGGACTTTTAATAATTACAATTGTCCTTTTGAAGAATTATTGTGCTATAAAAGATGTGATGACCAACAGTATGAGTTAGAAAGTGAAAATATTCAGTCTGCTAGAGTTAGGACAACGGGTTTTCCCTACAAAGGCTATTTGATTCTAGTATGAAAGTGTTACACTGCAAGAAGCAGCTGTCTATTTAAAATAACAGCTTGCCAATGATGTTGGCTAAAGTTCTTGTTGAGAACAGGAAGGTCTGACTGCTGTAAATCAGTCCCACTAAATCAGCAGATTTCACTTGTATTAAGGAAACCCAGCAGAAGATATGGTTTAATTACCTACTGGTAGAGCTGCACATTTTTAATCAGTGGCTATTTATAACAGTACTATGGTGAGTGAAGATCAAAGTCCTTAGGTTTGAATTTCTACTTCTGCAGATTAGGAATTAGATCAGTCTGCTGTAATTAAAACAATCCACCAAACAATCCAATTTTTACAAAAAGGACAAAGTGTTTTTTCCTCCATAATGTCTCCCTCAGAAGAAAAATTTTGCTATTCTTGGCTCCAGAGGATTGAGTTTACCTTTCCAAATTGGGATAGCTGCCCACAGTCCTCTAAAGCAGTGGTACTTGCTGTGCTACATGTCTTGCTGATGGGGAATGACATATACAGTGGTAATTCATCACATGCTAAAAAATACCTGAAATAGGCAAGATGCATCACACCATGGAACCACACAATTCTTTTTGTTACATGTAAAGGAAGATGAATTGGACAGTATTTTAAATTCCTAAAGTAAGAGGAGATATATCACATTTGAACTGTTTGTCATGGATTCACATCAACTATACAACTCCTTCCAGTATTTTATTCAATCACTCAGCTGAAGTAGCCTCATTTTTACTTCCCGTTTTTACTTTCCCTGGCTCACTGGTTGTTCTTCCACAACCCTTCCACACTCCAGCAGTCTCGGGAAGTCCGTTTTTTTTTTTGTCTTGCCCATTCCTGCAATGAAGAGAAACATTGCTTTGTTCCTTGTTATTCAACTCCTGCTTTGCATCACATTGTTTATGATAATATCCTCACTTAGTTTCTTGGTGCTGGCTTTCCTTGAAATCAGATTCTGAGGCTGACTAGCAGAAAAAAGGAGAACTTTATGCAGATGGATGTCAGAGTGAGGGAAACTGGGCAGACGATATCTCATTTTGCACTTATATAATTAATATTGTTCCAATTGGAATACTGGTCTTAAGAATTCTGTAAATTGTTGATATTTCCTTCAGGTGAAAATAGAACATATTTGCTAATCTGTGATGAGTGTTGGTGTAAGGGGAAAAAAACCTCTTTTGGAATAAATCACAAGAATTTTTTGACAGGAGCATTGTCTGTACTATTGAAGCCACAACTGTGATATAAGACTGAAATTCAAGTTTGATCGACAGTGAAAGCTGTGGTGTATCTGGGCTCTGCCTGTATCCCTGCCCTGTGCTGTTAGTCCTCACTTCCTTCTATGTGTGGTTTTCACACCAGGCTAGTTCAAGGTAGACAGGCCGACAAGAGGCAAAGGAGTTTTTCACAGACACCTTCACAGCAGAGGAACAGAAAACATGGTAAAGGAGCTCGTGGAGAGTCCTGAATCACTCCCTGTGCTGGGGGACTCCCACTGTGCTCAGGCTCCCTGTTAGGCACTTTTCATGTGCATTGATTCATCATCTCAGTGGGAATATGTGTGACAGTCTACAGCAGGGATATCCCCAGGGTGTTCCTGCTGTGGAAGAAGGTTGTGAACAAGTCATATGCAAATTTTAAAGACACAGTAGAAACTGTCCTTGCTTATGCAGGCAGGGTCCCATAAAACAGTTTTCTGCGTGCAGCTGGAGATGATCAATAATAAATGGTCATGTGTGGGTTGGAGGAATTGCATGGGGCCATAGGTGAGCTGGGCCATAACTATGATCCAGAACTGTGATTTGGCACATCCTGTTTAATTCTGCTGGAGATGCCACACAGGTGCTTGCAATGGAACCTCCTGTCAACACCTGGACAGCAAATGACCCATGTATTTGAGAGCTTCAGTTCACCATTCAATAACAGTTTTTCACACAGTTCAGTAAATACTACCCTATTCAAAAGACCTTAAGAAATTGAACTTTTCTGTCAAGAAAAGAACCTTCTGTCAAGATTCTGTCTGTGTGTGTCTGTCCAGGACAGGAGAGACACAATAAGGCCCAGCCTAACTCTGTACCTGTGGGAAAATCAGCATAAAACATGATACAGGAAGAATCTTAGGGATTTTTTTTCTTCTCCTTTTACCTCTTGAGATAGTTTATTTGGTTGCAAAATGGTGATCTCTACAGATGAAGAGTGGTCAAGATTTTAAGGTTTTACACAGAAGCAATTGGCAGTTGCCTTCTTTATCAAAATTATCTTTGTAATCTTGAGCACATTCTTTTCTTTCTTGGATAATGGGGGCTGGATAAGTATCATCAATAGAGAAGTATATCTGCAGGAAGAAGATTAATGGTACTTGAGGAATCTAATCTCTCAGACAAAAGCAAAATGAAGTCTTGTGACTAGAAGTTCAAATTAGAAATAAATTATGGAATTATTGGAACGTTTTTGGACTGTCTAAAATGATATATGTGATTAACCAACAAAAAATGTGTATGGTTTTTTCCCACAGAAAAAGGGAAGGAATATGTTCTACTCTCATAACAACTCAAACTACCACTTATTTAAGAATTTGAGTGAAAAGCTTCTTTAATACTGGATTTTTCTAAAGCCCATATTGTAGCCAGCAGAAACTATCCACCACTTTAGGCATATTTTGTTAAAAATCCATCTACAATGACTCAATGAAGTAAATTTTGCTGAAAGGCACAAAAGACGATTTAAATCTCTTTTTTTGTACATATATACTGCTGCTCAACAGTTATGGTTAGGACTAGGTATTACCTAAACACAACTTTCTTCCCACCAGCACTCTGTGGAGCATTACTTCAGACCTATTCCTATGCAAATTCTACCTTTTATAAGTTAGGCAGGAGAACTTTTGAGAATGGATCTTCATAACACACAGGAATATGTATCTGTATTTTTAAGAGATGGCATAAACTAATTATCTTATCCAATTTAAATAAAAGGCCACACATTCCTTGTTTATTCCTGTGTAAGCACAGTAATTCAAAACAGGTGGCTTAGAAAGTGAGGTACATGAACAGAAACAGGATCATTACTATAGAGATGTAGATTTGGGCCATTTCACAAGCTGAACAGCCTGGCTTATGTAATCATAGGCAAAACAACTACATGTGTGTTTGCCATTATTAATAAATGCTTCACTTCCTGTTAACTCTAATTTTCATGCATCAAAATGTAGGAAGAATACAAACGCAGGTGGAATGTGACAATGCATACTGTGTTGAGGCTCAGCAATTAATTTGATACATAAGGTAAAAGAGGAGAAAAGAATGAGTCTTGCATGTTGAATATTTTCAATTTAAATCACAGGATTTTGCAGGAAGTTCATGCAGGCACTGGTTAGTGGGTCGCATGCATTAAATTCTTCTGACATCCAGAAGATGTTAGCCTGGGGTTTCTAATTCAAACAGAAAAAATGTCCATAAGGAGTCACATTCTGGACATACACACACAAATCAGTGAAATACATATATATCTGTATATATGTATATATGCATGTGGGAAGAGAAGGTTACCTAAGGCCACTGTAATGTCTGGTGCATGGGAGGGAGACAACAGCATAGTTGAAAAAATGACCCACACAAACAGTCAACGTAAATGTTCAGCTTATTAAATTATTTTCAATTTCTAGTCATGGAAATTTTAGAACACTTAGTATTGGGTTACCCTTCCTTAGCTTGAAATTTACGCAAGGGAAGGAACACTTTTTAAATAAATACTTTTCTACTATATCAATATTATGTTTTGATGCTCTGCAGCTTCCTCTTCCATGGCCCCAGAGAGTTCATTTGCTGTGATACAGTGCTGGTCTGTGGAGGGTCAAGTTGTCAGAGGCTGGGCTGAAATTTTCTGAAAATGCAGAGGAAAGGAGATGCAGAGAACAGGAGTAACAGTCTCTGAACTGGTATATTCTATAGCTGGCTTTGCTGAGAAGGCTTCAATCCAAGTACAATAATGAGTTTGGCAGCTGGGTTTTCATTTATGCAAAATCAACTGTCATTGTTTCAGAAGGCTAAAGGTGCCCTGAAGGGACTACAAATGTAATTTATGCCCAACTAAAAGCCTTAGAGCATGCAGGATATTTTAAAAATGATATCTCTATGACTGGAGAATCTACCCACTCGTATATAACTGCTAATTTAATCCACAACTTCTCTGGACAGTGGGTTCCTGTGCCTCACCACCCTCACAGAAAATAGCTTCTTCCTAATACCTAATCTAAGCCTACTCTCTTTGTGTGAAGCCTTTCCTTGTCCCATCACTGCATGCCTTTGTAAAAAGTCTCCCACCGTCTTTCTTGATGGCTTCCTTTAGGTACTGGAAGGCAACAGCTGGGTCACTCTGAAGCCATCCTTTCTCCAAATTTAACAATCCCAATTCTCTCAATTGTTCCTCATGAGAGGGGGGCTTCATCCCTCTCACTGAGTTGGTGGCCTCCCTAGTGGATTCACTCCAGCAGGTCCATGATATTCCTGTGCTAGGACTCCAGAGCTAAATACAGGGTTCCAGTAGGGTCTCACCAGAGGTTCTCTGGTTCAAAACCAGAGCAGAACAGAGGGGCAGGATCCCCTCCCTGCCTTGCTGCCCACACAGTTTTGGCTGCAGGTGAGTACACAACCCACAGTCTGTTGGCTGCTACCTTCTGGATGCAACAGGGCAGCCAATTCCTTATTCACCTGACCATCCTCTCAGTATGTCCATCCCTATTAAATTGTCCTAGGTAAACTAGATGACCCAAAAAAAAGAAAAAAATTGTATATTCCATACTTTCTCTACATCAATGCCCAAAGTGTGACCCTCTCTCTACAAGTTTTCTAGTGCAGTGTGGTCAGCAGGGCAAGAGAGGGGATTCTGCCCCTCTGCTCTGCTCTGCTCTGGTTGACTCCACCTGGAACCCTGGATCCAGCTCTGGGCTCCCAGCATAGGAAGGATGTGGACCTTTTGGAGTGAGTCCAGAGGAAGCCACGAAGTCAATCAGAGGGATGAAGCACCTCTCCTACGAGGAGCGACTCATCTCTCCTTATTGGCAAAAGGACAGTGGTTAAAACTAAGGGGAAGTAACTAATTTTTGAGTTTCTAACCTGTTTTTTATTGCAAAGCAAGACAAATTTAGAGAAAAGGATATTGTGGAGGACCATGCCAAAATCCTGATAAATGACATCCTGATAAATGACATCTGCTGCCCTTCCCTTGTCCACTAGTGGAGTCACTCCATCATAAAGGCCTGCAGGTTGGTCAGGCAGGACTTGCCCTTGGTAAAGCCATGCTGGCTGTCCCAAATCACATCCTTGTCCTCCATGTGCCTTAGCACAGCTTCCAGCAGGATCTGTTCCACAATCTTCCCAGGCACAGAGGTGAGGCTCACAGATCAGTTGTTGTAGGGTCCTCCTTTCTACCCTTTTTAAAGATGAGTAGAGTGTTTTCCCTTTTCCAGTCACCTGGGACTTCACCTGACATCCACAACTTTTCAAATGTCATGTATTTGTACAATTGCTACCATAATCAAAGTTTAAATTGCTCCAAATTATAACAAAATTCAGTATAAATTAGAATAGATTTAGAATGTATATTGGAAAGTGTGCTGTTAAGCCTTTAGTATCAAAGCAGTATATTTTTCTCTTAAGGTTTAGAAATGTGCAGATATTTCTATATTCCATTCTTAATAAAAATGTAGTTTTTAAAAAATAATTTTCAATAAATCATTTTTCATTGGCATTTAAGCAAGCTGAAACGATATATTTTGTTACAATTTTAAAATTTCACTACAAATAAAACATCATTTCATTGTGGAAAACAAAGCTTTCACCTCAGAGAAACCAAGAATAGCATAAAAAACCTAATATAAATTATAAATACTCCAAAGTGGTCTTATTAATTCAAAAGGAGTTTCTCAAATATTTCAACTAGTTTGCATAGAGTTTCATGCAGAGTTTAGCAGCACAGTCATGTCTCCTTAAGCAGGTGGAAATTCTGACCATGGTCTCACCACGGTCAGAGGTGTTTTTTGGGTTATCAGTTTTTACCACAAATGACTTTCTATTAGGCTGCCAGACAATCAGTTTCCTTGTCCTCTCTGAGCACACACATATTTGTAAACACATCCATTCATCACCTCATCTGTATGTGAGATTAATAAAAGTTTAGAGTAGTTGCTCTGTGGTGGTGCCTCATGAAGTATTACTTACAACTAGAGTCTGTCCCAAAAACCAGGAAAAAGTCTATATTTGGGACTTCTAGCATAAAAGGTGAATTCATTCTAGTTTCCTTAAGAATAGTAATAGCCAACTTTTCTGTTTTAAACTGAAATTAAATGAACATGAAATGGTCTCTCCCTCTCTTCCCAAGGTCTCAGACCTTAAGTTCAGTAGATACAAGAAACAGGAAGGAAAATAATTGGAATGAATAAAAAAATGAGTTATTTTCCCAAGCATTTCAACAATCACACAGAGATTGACTTCAGCTTATTAAAATGCATTGCCACAGACTCAGGAGGCTGCATCTTATTTTTGTGTCTTATTCACTCTTCAAAGCATGCTTTGTGGTGTTTGCTATTTTGTGATGAGCTGTTATATGCAGGTCTGTGGTACTAAACCCTATAAGCACTGTCTGGTGCAAACAATTTCCCCCACCAAAAATCCATTTGGCCTGACTAAAGATAAGATATCAGCATCTCAGGGTATATTTACTCCCAAGATATGTTGCTATTTAATTAAATCTTTTTCATTTCTTTCACATGTGAAATATGAGCTTCCTGCTATTAAAAAGGGGAGATAGCAGAGAGAGAGAAAGCATTTTCCTGTAATTACAGGGCATAAACCCTGTCAGAGAAAAGACACAGAACCTGTCATTATATCACTTTTTCTTTTATTTTTTGCAGTCTTTTCCTGTCTTGCTGATAGCTATCAAACATCATGGACAAATTTTTTCTACCTGCATAGTATTCAAGTAAAATCTGTGTCCCAGAAGGCAGATTTAAATAATTCAGGAGGCACATCATGTTGAGTGAGGGATAACAAGTGGGATAAATTTGTCAATGTATATCAAATAAAGCTAAAGTATAGGTCTTGCTGGGTAGATAAAGGTCAGCAAAACAACATCTGATGCCAAACCTACTGTGTGTTGGCAATTGGGAACAAGGTGTGTGTTTAGGTGACTTTGAGCCTAGATGTGGGATGTACCTATCAAAGACATCCTTGTATGCTAGTTTGAACATCCTTTTATTTGAACTTCATCCTGCTCAGCCTCCAAGACTTTTCTTTCAATAAGAATGTGAGGGATTTTTAAAACTCATTGGCCTTTATTGCAGGCTAATTTGGGTGGGAATGTGCATGTTCAATACTCTTGAAGTAGTTGCTGACAAAACATATGCATGTGGGTAGAAAGACTGGGAGAAGAGATATCACACTTGAATAAGAAACCAGATATGCCATCCTTTGCATTACACAGTTTAATAACTTTTTGATGAATGAAAGAGTGTACATATGAAACAGATTTTTCTTCAAGGAGAATAAAAAACCTGCAGACAAATTTTTTTGGCTTTCTAAAATCTGTTTTCAATGGGAAATAGAAATTTAAATTGTAAAGAACAAATCATGATTTTGCAGACCTTTTGTCCATTCCATCTTCTGTAATTTCACATAAGCTTACAGTGATCTGCAGCACGAGTCTGTAGGAAGATTTTCTGAAATGTTACATAGAGAGATTCACCCACCTGTCCAAAGCACAAACCTGTCCCTGACATCGCGTTCAGCCTGATGGCTTTTACCTGTGGTGGACATGTCCTGAATCCTACAGAACCAGTTGATCTCAGTACCCAACCAGCTGAATCTGGATTTCTTTCCTACCAATATATAATCAACTTCACAGTGCTACACACATATTGTATAAAATTTACTTAGGCATTTATATGTGCAGTATTAGGTACAGACACATATAGTGCTTACAGTGACTGTTTAGAAACCTAAACTATCCTGGTCACAGAATGGAAAATTTATCATAACATAAGTCTTGGAACATTCCAGACTTGATATTTTCGGAAGGACTTCTAAGTGCTGAGAAACTTTCTAAATTCAGTGGATTTTTCCCCTGCCACTCAGCTGCTTAGACCTTGAATTACCAGCTCTTTTTGGCCTGTTCTTTTAGATCTTTTCCTCTTGTCCTGTCATTCCTTGACATTCATGAAAAGGGAACTCTATGTCTAAACCAGTGATTATACATTAAAAAGGAATCATGGCCTGTCAAGAAAATGACATTCTCTTTTCCTTTTCCTGTTTTATATTATGAAAGGGGTTTTTTCAGCCCTATTTCACATATTAGTTTCTTTACTATATTGAATGATTTCTTGCATTTAGTGGTTTTCAACTGAAGATCATATAGCACTTTGGAAGCATGTAGAAATTCATAATACCTGTTATGTAACATCTGAGACAAATGGGCTGGAAATAATTTAAGCCAAGAGCAGGGGCAAATTGCCAAGGATTTTGTACAGTAGCAGAAGGGACTTGAATGAAGGGTATTCAGAAATGCATGAGCTATTTTTGACAAAAGAATTCAGGCAGCTGGTTTGAAGCGTCTAGGTTTGAGTAATGAAGGTGTTATCCTGGCACCATCCTTTCCTGTCTCTTTCCTTGAGTTCCTCATGTGCACCTTCACCTCTCAAAACAAGAAACTGATGATTCCTGACCTTTCCAAGCTTGACTATAACTCCTGGGCTGTTGATATGAGGCAAGAAGGTCAAGCACCCATCCTGCACTTTGAATGATGGTATCAGTCAATGTGAAATGGTTCTGTCAGAGCCAGGTATTTCATTGTCTTTTATGAATTTAAAAAAAAAGAAAAAGAAAGTGCTTTTCCTTCCTCCACCAACAACAGCTTTGTGATCCTGTTAGCAGTGTTTTAAGTGATTAGTTTCCAGCCAAACACAGGAGCCATTCTGGTATTGAGCTGCAGCATACATGCAAAAGATGGCTCAATGGCACATTTTTCCTACATTAAAGTGGAGTCTGCAAGAGAAAATGGGTATACACCCCAGGTGTTGGCTGGTTGATGAATGTTTGGATGTATTCATGGATCTTAAGAGCCTGAAGAAGAGGTCTGGACAGTCTTCTAATTGCACTATTGAAAGTAATGGTGAATCAACTTGGTTACAGTCACTTGCTGTGACTGTAAATGCAGCTAGGGCCCCTCAGATCTCATCCAAGGTTTTGTCTCAGTTTTAAGATCCAGTTATTAAAATTTTTAGAGAGATACCTTTGCCTGAATTAAGGTGTGAACGAGACCATATGCCAAAGTCAATAGTATGCATTTTATTTAACAGTAAATGTGAGTAAGAGAGAGAGAGGGAGAGACACAGAGAGAGAGAGAGAGAGAGGGAGAGAGAGAAAGAAATAGAGAAAGAGGTGAGGGAGGGAGAGAAAGAGTGACAGAGACAGACTAAGTAGAAAATATCACCACTCAGTGGGTCCTGATGACATCCTGCTGACCCTTGCCATCTGGTCTTGGTGATAAGGGTTCCACAAAACAGAGAGTTCAATGGATTAATATACTTTTGGGCCAGGTGAGAATGCCAAGGTGCTTTCCCTGAGTAGGGCAAGTTTGACACTGTCTCTTCAAAAACTCAGTATCTGTTGCCTCAGTTTGCATCACATGCAGTCGCCTGGTGCAAGGCCTCAGGAATGAGTCTTGCGGGTCTTTATGGATTATGATGTCTCCTTAGCTGCCCCTCCTGGGAATGCCCCATGGATGTGGACTTCCTGAGGTGTGGNCCCTCTTGGGACTGCCCTATGTATGTGGCTTTCCTGAGGTGTGGGGGTGTTTCCAGCTCAGCCAGTCTGTCTAAGGGAGGACGGGTGTCCACTGCCTCTGACTGGGTGTTACGCCGCACACCCAAAGCCTCCTCCTTCCCCCATCCCGCCTGGGGGGAGTGTGTGCAAACCTGGCGCCAGCAGATGGGCCTGTGGGCCATGGCTTCCCACCCTGAAACCAGCCAGACCTGATTTGCAGGAGAGCTGCTGGGTTTGACTTTCTTGTGGATATATTCTTCTCCCTCAGTCTCGTTCACTTTCTTTNTCTTCAAAAACTCAGTATCTGTTGCCTCAGTTTGCATCACATGCAGTCGCCTGGTGCAAGGCCTCAGGAATGAGTCTTGCGGGTCTTTATGGATTATGATGTCTCCTTAGCTGCCCCTCCTGGGAATGCCCCATGGATGTGGCCTTCCTGAGGTGTGGGGGTGTTTCCAGCTCAGCCAGTCTGTCTAAGGGAGGACGGGTGTCCACTGCCTCTGACTGGGTGTTACGCCGCACACCCAAAGCCTCCTCCTTCCCCCATCCCGCCTGGGGGGAGTGTGTGCAAACCTGGCGCCAGCAGATGGGCCTGTGGGCCATGGCTTCCCACCCTGAAACCAGCCAGACCTGATTTGCAGGAGAGCTGCTGGGTTTGACTTTCTTGTGGATATATTCTTCTCCCTCAGTCTCGTTCACTTTCTTTCTAGACCTGAGATAATTGGACAATAGTGTCACCTTTGCCTTACCTCAAGTTCCCTTAGGTGGCTTAACTCACCAAAGTTCCCCTCAGGAGGCATATTCCAGGAGGGGTGGGCTTGCAGATTCTTCACAGAGTTTTGCCATAGTGGGCAAAAGTCCTTCATAACAATGTTTAAGCCATTAATCATAACAACTCAGTCTCTGACACCATGGCTTTTAATGTTGGTGATGACATTTGGAAAAGGACAAAATGCAGGGACACAAATACATTTAAAAAATTAGTCCTCAAAATACTTAGGCAAATATAGAAATGATTTTCTTAATATCAGAGTGTCTTTTGCGCCTTTGTGCTGCACACCCAGGACAGGGTTAATAACAGCCTATAACTGCGAGAGTGTGCTTCTTTTACTGGTATAGAAAGGATGCTATGACTTTCTTTCACTGGATTTTTTTTGTCTCTTAATTACAGTAAATGAAAATAACTAGAGTGAAGTTATATGAACCCTACAACTCCCTTTATGCTGCTTTTTAGTGTGATAGTGAATGTTAATGTAAGTCATCAATATATTCTTACTCCCTTTTTATTCTTATAGACAACTTCTATGTCACGGTTGTGTTATAGATAGAATTCTGTGGATTCAGCATAAAGAACAATATAATGTAATATTCCAGCCAAGAAAAGAATATAAATTAAGCTTTTGGTGAACCATATTGCAGATAAAAATTAGCAATGAGCAATATCCTAATAACAGGCATACATGTTAACATAAAATGAAATAGGGTCTGTAAAACTTCTCACACATAAAGGTATAGCTTGTTACTCACAGATTAGTAAAGCAAAATAAACTAAAGCAAAATGGAGTGCCTTCAAAGTATAATGATGATAAAAAGGAGCTGCACATTGCAAGAGTTGTAATAGCAGTTGTCTTGACATTTTTTGTTTAGAATTTTACTTCTTCCAGCAAAAAGCATACATACGACACCTCTCATACATACAAACCATACATACACACATGGAATAGTTCTTTTCCAGCTTCATCACTGGATCACTACTGCTGCTGAATGCCCTCTAGCATTATATAATGTGACTTACAACCTGAGAACAATTTTCTATCTCATCCTTTCCTGAAGGACAGTAATTGTGTTTATAATACTGTTATATTTGTAAGATTTCCTCTCTCACACTCTCTATTAGCATGCACATTTTTCTGTGTGTTCATATTAAAAGAGTTGTGTCACTTTGCTACTGGAACAGAATGTGGAAGGTTGTATGGTAACTCTGGTATTTGTAGAAGATGTTGGCATGTCTTTTATCCCTGATTTAAAGGGAGTTGTTTCCCTTTGAAATGTCCCTCCTTATGCCCAAGAGGGAAATAACTAAAATAAAAATATGAAAGGGGAATTGTAATAGCCCCTTATAAAGGATTAAGGGAAAAGAAAGAAATCCAGGAAACTGTTTTGTTTTCCCCCAGGGCATTTCAGTAATAGTCCCTGAAGAAAACAGAGATGTGTCTGTGCCAGGGAAACCTTTATGGTGTCTCTTAGATGTCATTAAAAATTGGAGGAATGCTACCCAAATTCTTGCATGCTGGCCATTAAACCGACCACTTAAAACCTTGAGAATGAATTGAAGCATCTCAGAAATTACTAAACACCATAAGTTGCTTACAGCCTCATAAGAAGAAATATATAAAAAAAAAAAAAACAACAAGAAATCCTCTTACAGTAACAAATACCCCCTACCTACTCTCAAAATTTTCCTTTTCATGCATTATCACGAACACAGAAGCAAGGAGATTCCCTAATCTGTGATGGTATGTTTAAATCCAGTTATGTGAAATGTCTTAAACTCATTCCATAAGTTTTGCTGCCAAGTAAATCACAGGTGGGTTCCAAAATCAGACAATCAGATGATAATGAAAATACGTCCAGTAAAAAAAGAAAAGGAGGGGCAATATAAGCTAAACTCCCTTGTAGAATAAGCCTGTTTCTAACTGACTGGGCTTAGCAAGAAAATGCCATTTGAACTACTGTTATTTTATATAGGGTATGGCACCATTTTTTTCAGACATCTGTTATTTGGACTGCTGTGGGAAAAATGTGTGAATGAATGGATGATCACCATATCTCCACAGCTGATATGTTTTGTTATTTTCTGTGCAAGTGAAAATAATTCTAAATTTAAGCTGGAGTCTGAGTTAAGACAGTATTTTAGTATCCCATTATAGATGAATTTAAACTCCTTTCTTGGATTTGTGATAGCATTTCTTAACTCAGTTGATGTAAAATTTTGCTGGAAAGCTCATGTACAATCTAGTTGCAAAGTATGAAGAGGTCAATGGATTTGCAAGGTTAAAAATACTTTTTCCTATGCATGTTGAATAAATGTGAGAGGTCTTTCTTTTAACTATGTGAAATATTGCTGGAAATGCACTCAAGTGTGAGAACACACTTTTCATTTGGAAGCTGAGGGATGGAAGGTTAACTACAGAGTTGGTTTCTGAGCCAATGCCCAGAAGAGTGTGGGCTCTAACATGACATGTTTAGGACAATGAGAAACATTGCAAGCCCTGCAGAGTATAACAGTGAGGATTTGTAGATTTGGTTTATGTTTTTGAACAGCTGCCTGACATGCTTAGGCTTCAGATGGTAAATGTTACCATGGCAGAAGATCCAAGAAAGAATGGCAAAGGTTGGTCTGCTCTAAATTTAATCTGTGACTACTTGAGCCAGGATTTTGAGACATTTTTGTTAACTGCTCTGAAGACTCTTGTCAGGCAGGAGCTAATAAGGGTATATAGAACTATCGTGTCTTCAAATGAGAAATCTCAGTATGGCAGTTGAAATCAATTTTGGGGCCATCTAAAGACCATATGGATACTTTATGTACTATAGCAGATGGTAATTATGATTGGCATCACTCTTGCCCTTTAAACAACATCAAAAAAATGACTGCTCTCCTTATTCCCTGCTCCTTTGCAGAACATCTGCTCCAATAAAATATGCTGTTACTTCAGTTACAATGCTACTTTTACCATTATAGATTATCTTCTATTAGTCAATCAGTGCTACAGCCCTTAAAGAAAAGAGACATAAAGACATAAAAGTACAATCCACTCAGTGATTACTGGCATTTAAAACAAGTCTATTCTCACTATGTACTTTCAGTGTCAGCCTTCAGATCTCACTACCCAAAGACACCGCCAAGCATGGGAAGACCAAGTGTGTGACCTGTGGGTGCAAAGAAGGCTCTGCATTGTAGGAGTCCTACAATAAAGTATTTGTGGGCTTTATGCTGCTATTCAAGGATAAAATTAGGTCTAAAAGCTCAAAAAGATTAGGAGAAACAGGAGAGACAGGAGTATGTGCAGCGTAGTGTTTCACCAGTGCATATACCTCTGGTTAACCACAAGTCTTGAGGAGTGAGCTGTGCACACTTTTGCTCACTCACGTGGGTTTAGTAGTATGCTATTGTGGGATCAGACTGCATATTTATTGTCCTTAACTATTGTATAAACAGAAATACAAAGGGATATTTTCTCAAAGCAGTGGCATAAATGCTGATGTTACACATTCTCATCTGTATTCTTGATCCTACCTGTGTGTTCGGGCTGGGCACCAGTGTCTGGGCTGGCTTTTGCAAAGGCTGCCTGGGTTTTACCACGATGAGGGAGAGCTGATGCAGGAAGGTGTGCAAAGCCAATGCAACAAAAATGCCATGTGCATGGACGTGCACATGTAGCCAGAATTACTGTCCAGCAAGTGCAGGTGATGTGGTAAGAGGAGGCTGTTTACACATGCTGCTTCCTGAGGCTTTGTTTCTGTCTCTATTTCCAAAGCTGACCTATGTACCCCTTGGTGTTCAAAATGATCAATGTTATGAGTAATTCTATATTGCCAGGCACATTGGTTTTCCTGGCTAATTATGTCTTATAACCTGTTTTGATCCTTAGCCAATCCTGTTTGAGATGCCCTACTGTGCAGTGTTTGTAAACCATGAGTAGGTCTATAAGTATTGATGTCTGCTCAGCTGTAAAAATTACTTGGGCTATGCTCCTTCCTGAGCTCCCATTTTAGTCTTCTGATGGATGAAAAGAAGAGGAGAATTTAAAACTGAATTCTATTTTGCTGCAGAGAACAATATGCCATGAAGGAGTATCATCAGTTCTGACTTCGTGCTGGCTGCCTGGAGTGTGATTGATCACTAGGAAATGAAGGTATCATCCCTACACCTGCTAAGATGCTATGTCTGAGAAATGCCCAGATTAAAGCACCAGCCCCACCCCAACCCAGCTTCTTCTCCATCCCCTACAGCCTTTTCCATAAGGCTTTATGATTCAAGAATATAAGTTAAAGCAGATTCAGTAACATAACTGTGCAAAAGGAAAAGCTAAGATAATCTATCAAACAAACAAACAAACCCCTCAGAACTAAAAAAACCCAGATCAGGAGTGTTTGTAAATGTTCCCCACACTTGTTTCCAGTAGGAGGGTGCTTTGTTTCCTCTCTGTTTTACCAAGCTGGGCCAAAAGGATGTCTATAGAGAACAGTCAATCATGGTGATGAAGAATAACCACTTTATTTTTAATCAAATAATGGAATCTGCTCGCAGCAACAAATTAAGCAGATATTTCCCACAGCAGCATCTTGCAGCTGCTCCTCCAAATATGCTGATTTCTATTCCTCTGTTAAGAACATAAGAGGAACAAGAACTAAAATAAGGAATGGGATCTATCTAACTTCTCACGTAAAAATGAACTTTGTAGACTAAAAGTGGGGAGGGATGCAACTGCTAGATGATAACTGGTCATTTGTCTCCTTTTAAATAAACATGTCACAAATACTTAAGATTCACTTAAATTTACAATTAATTAACATTTGTGATTAAATATCATATGGAAAAACCTCACAGTGCACAGCCAACTGCCTGTTCCTGAAGTCTTAAAAAATTATTCGGAAAAAGAAAATTATTAAAAAAATAGTTAATTAACCTCATGTGATCACTTAACATATATGTTCACAAAATCATGCATATGCAAATATATCTCTGGCTGATAGTGCTTTAAAATTCATTGGCCAATTCTAAATAAATTAAAACAATGTCTGAGGAAGTGGAATTATTAATTCCCCAAAACACACTCTGAGAATAAATGGTTGGAGTAGAAAAGGGCATCAGTTAGCACAAAGGGGAGATAATAGTGGTTTCTAGCTTTTTTCCAAGCATGCACCAAAAAGTGTGCAAGAAGAAAAGGGCTTTGACTGTGAGGTGGTTTTTTTGGTGTTTGCACATTGTTGGATAGCAAAGGACTATTTTCAAAATTAAATTACAATATAATTGTCAAATGTTTTTAAATATTTAAATTAATTTTACAGTCTAGACTCTTGCCACTGAGGAGACTATGCACAGATGCATTTGGATTTACTTAATGGGACAGATATATTTTATGATATGTCATTAATTCTTGCTTCCAGCTGCCCAGACTGGGAGCCTGATGGCAAATATTATGGCTTTTGCCTTCCCTGTGCATTCTAGTCTGCTTTTTCATGAGATTGTGTCAGGCAGCAGATGATGGTTCTTGGCTAGGTCACATTCTTGTGTAGAAGAGGGATGTAGTCTGAGTTTGGATCAGGGTCAGGAGCAGCACTGCTTCAAGTAGCATGTACCTGGCCATTTGTGTAAGTGTGAGCACTGATTTTCAAACTGCCAAAAGCTCAGCTGGTTTTGCAAAAAACAGATCATAAGTTCCTGAAGCCTTTAAATAAAATTTTAAGCTCTAGCTTAACTCTGAGGTAAATTTGAGCCAAAACTCTCTTATTGACTGGAGGTATTTGGCAGTTCTGGGACCTTGGACACTATTAAAGACAATGTATCACACATAAACTATTAATTTTCTACCTCATAAAGTATATTTGCCAAAGTCCTTCTGAAAATCCTTAACATCAATTAATTCTTAAGAGTCTTTAATCTTTGTATATTCTATGTAGAGACCCCAATAACTTATAAATTATTTTTAGCTGTATATTTTTACTAGGTCTCATCCTTTGGAAAGAAGTCTCCATTTTGAAATAATAAAAAAAATATTATTAATAATATTAATTATTATTTCCATGGTTACAGTAAAACTAGTCAGGTTTTTGGTTTTGTGTCACTGGATGCAAACTTGATGAGTTTTTTCTTCTATGGGAAAGCTCTTTTTCTTTGTAGATTTCAAACCTTTGTGTGTGTTTCAAGGACAAAATGCATTCCTTTGCTCTGTCTCCCGATATGGGAGATGTGGTTTTTTTTTCTCAACCTATGATATAAAGAATTGCTATCTCTCTAATTTTGTAAACATTTTCTGGCATTCTAGCAGACTTGGGGTATAGAGCTTGAAGAAGCAAGATGCTAGCTCTGTACCTGGGCAGAAATAGCCCAAATCCTTCTGAATTATGGAGTAATTTTAATAAATAATATAAGCCTTCTGATGTTAGAGTCAAGAGTCTTGATTCACCCCGATGGGACTCCAACAGCAACCATTAGTGACTCCTGAGATGTGGGGCAACAGTTCTGTTTTGTTTTAATGAATTAATTAATTTCATGTGTAAAGATTTTTTTTTACACTAAACTACTGAACTTATGTTTTATCAAAAATTTTATATATTAAATAAATTAACACCACCTTCAGGCCCCAGATATGTTGTACAAATCATGAAACTAGACAGTGGTCTCTTAGTGGACCAAAACCTGTGTTGTCCTGACTAAGGCAAGTTTTTTCATGCCTCTGCCTGAACCTAGGCAGAGGCATGAGAAAACAGAATTTGTTCTATTCCTGTAGGGCATTTGCTTTGCAGCAATGTCCAGGAGGTATTCCTGGGATGTGGCAGTCTGGCATGTCAGACTGTGACACCACAAAAACCATGCAGTGCCTGTTGTATAGAATCCAAAGGCCAGAACAGCATAAATCAAAGTGCTGTTCTCTTCTCCTGCAGCTTGGATGGGCCCATGGACTTGAGCACTGAGGGAAAAAAAAGGAGTCACTTCCACAGAGAAAAAAGGCTTCCTATTATTGCAAAGTGGATAAAAATGCTGAGTAAGAAAGGGTTTCTTCATATTTGGCAGAAACACGAGTGCTCTGGCAGCTTGAACCAGTCAGGGAGAGTATTACTGCACGTTGTCACAGAAAGGGTTATTTGTGAGCAAAGAGGGACAAGGAAGGAATCATCTCCTACATCACACTTTTTTTCCCCGCCCATCTCTCACAGCCAGCAGTAGCACAGCCAAGAAATCTCCCTTTGAGCCCCCAGGTGTTGCAAAGTCTTCTCACTGAAAGCATGGAAGCTGACAGAAAGGATGCTTTTTCATGCTTACGTTGAAGCAAAATAGCAGCATTGCTAATAAGAACAAACAAAAAGATTTCCTGAAACACAAAAAATTGAAACTTAGACTTGTAAGAGCAAAAGACCAATTCAAGCCGATGAAAAGCACTAAACACAGGGGTTTCAGTAATCAGGAGAGATGGCATCAAGTGGTCTGCATCAAGGGCAGTACTCAGTTTGGAAGACAGATGTGGGGATGATGATATTTAAATCTTCACATTTCCCTGGTTCATCTCCAGATGTAGAGAAGGTGAGAACTATGAAGGCAGCCACTGATGGCTTGCCAGAGGCATGACACAGAGAATAAGCAACAAGAAAGCAGAAGGCATGATGCTTAGAAGGGTTTTTAAGGGGTTATTTTAACCCCTGTCCTTCACTGTGATCTCTTTTCCAGAAGAAAAATGGTTGGTTTTGTGGGGAGATTTTGCTTTCTATCATCTAATATGTTTCAGTTGTGTATGGCAGACATGAACCAAAGAGTGAAACACTAGGCACAATTACAGGGTGTCATCCCTGTCAGACTGTGCAGTAGGGCCTTTCCACAGCACAGCTTTCCCATGCAGCTCTTTCTCCCCACCTCTGCCCCCCACCCTCTGCACTTTCTCAAGTGCACATTTTGAGAAAGAACTGGGGAGGCATGAGGAGGAAAACGTGTTTCTCACCATTCTGCTGGCAGGATGCACACCCCCAGTATAGTATCTCTGTGAATCAGCAGAACAGCATCTTAAAACCTCAATTTCCTTGCATGGGGTGCAGACAGATACTTGTTGGGACCTTCTCCTGTATTTGCATTATCATATTTCTATAAGTCCCAAAATGTTTATCCTGTAGTCAGCTGGGACTTTTTTTCACTCCCAGGTTTCTGTGTTTCAGTGGTTAGAAATCTGCTTTTTAGGAAGAGAGAAACTTTTGTCAGTAAACTGTCTCACGGTTTATTTTGAAGGAGATCAATAATACTATGTACAATTGGAAAGCAGTTTTTCTCTAAAAATGCTTTTTTCTCTGTGGTTTTGTCTTGGAAAAAAGTAAAAGATTAGCTTGGAATCACTGTTTCCACTAACACTCCCAAATCCTTACCTTTTTAAGAAGGATTTTACAATTACCTGGCTGTACTCTGTGAGCTACTTAGAAAATACTGTATTGGTAGTAAATTATGGTTTGTGAGGAAAGCCCATACAAGATAAATCCTTCCATAATGACTCATATCACAATGCATTTATGTTTCACTAAGTCATACATAGTCAAGTAGAGTTATTAGGTTCTTATTTCCTTAACTTTCCATGTATCACTGCGAGAGTGGCCATGAAAAAGGAGACTGTTGATTATCCAGTTATCTACCTGTTTAAGCAGGTCTCTTTCCATGTTGATATGGCAAAGATCATACATCTGGATAAAGTACTCAAAATAACTCTCCTCTAATTTTGAACTCATATGCTCACTTTTGCCACCTCAGATAAAACTGAGAGTGTGCTATAGTTCTATAATGTAAAGCTGAGTTTATTCAGAAATTTCCTGGTCTGTAGATGTAGATTTTAAAGTTGTATCCTAATACTTCAAGCATGATTTTTTTTTCACAATCTGCACTTCATTAACTGGTCATATAAACACTCTAACAGCACAAATAAATATGCTTATATTGTTGTATAATAATTTCTCTTACATCAGCTGTAATTGACATTTTTTATACTTAAAAAAAATGGATCTAGAAGAAGCATAGAGGAATATAGAAGAATACGACACATTCTAAGTCTAGACCCATAATAATTTCTGGCATTTTACTGGCTTGATCATTAATTATGCCCAGACTGTTCTTTCTTCGGAAATATGTAACCATGTGCTGATTTATAGCTTCTATAGGTGGTTAATCTTTGCCTCGTAGTTACATCCTGACCATATATTTCAAAAGGGACAGCTTTCTCCCCAGATTCCTAAGGTGTTTCAGAAATTTCACTGTAAAATCAGCAGCTGAGAAAATTTCGTAATAAATCTTTCAATTGTGTTTTATATATTTTCTGCATCCCCACAATGAATTATGTTATGCTGAGACCTTAAGTGCAATGAATCTGATTAGCATTCTATCCAATAAATAAAATGGTACACTATCAGCTAACTACAAATTGCTCAAAATATTCTGTTGGAAGTACAGTTCATTTTTTTAAACCATCACAGCTCTGATGGTGATAAGATTACTACTTTTGTATCAAATATATTAAAAATAAATGAATAATAGAATAATTCTTAATACTTGACCTAATTCCTTTTGGNTCTCCTTGTGTTACTCCAGTGGAAGTGTTTTCTGTTTTGTTTCCTGTTTGTCTTTCAGGGCAGACTTTGCTCTCCAAAGTTGGATTAATGGTTCTGAATGCATCCTAATGAATGAGACTTTCTGCAAGCATTTATCACCGCACTATCTGAATCTTTCGCCAATATTAATTAATCTATCCATTATTTATGGATTGTGTTAAGAGCTGCAAAGACTGAAAGCCAATGCTAAAATTTGCTCTCTCCACTCTCTTTCATAATGATGAATTTAGCTCAGGAAGGGACTGAGAGATCAGATGGTAAAATTGTAAGTTTTTTTATTTCTGGAGAAAGGATGGGAGATAAGTTATACTCTCCCTCTCCTCTGGAAACTGGCAAGGGAAAGTAGTGGACAGAGTAGAAGAAGTGACAGGAAATTGGGGCATAGGAAATCAGGAAAGACAGAACAGGAGTATAAGAACATAGTGAATGGAATAGGAGAAATTTTTAGGTTTATGTTTGGTAATTTTATCCTTTCAGAGTGGAGGATAGAACTTCATACAACCAGATCTGCATCCCACAGAAACTTTCCCCCATTTTTTTCACTGGAAAAATATCAAAACCTTCTAAAATACTTTTTTTTCCCTTACTTCATTGATGTTTAACAAAGGAGATTTACCTTGAGCAAAGGACGTACAGGTCTTATTCCCTTCTCTTGCTTTGGCTTGATTCATCTCATGTAGAAAGCAAATGGCTCACTTTTTCTCATAAATTTCATCCTCACAGACATTTTAGTCAAAATTTGTATTTCTATTACAGTATTGCTTAAATAAACTGCATTTTTTCTAAGCAAAGTTTTGTTGTTTCCAAAACAATAGTACTAGAGAGGGTCTGAAAATTTAAGTACCACACAGTCCATGACTTTGTGCTTTTCCCAGAAGAAAAGCAAGTAGAAAGCCTAAAGAGAACACAGTATTTGGGTCCACTAGACTAGATCCACTTAGCTACTTTTTAATTTTGTTTCATAGCATGGCCACATTTCTAGTGGACCCTCTGCTCTTTCAGAAGGTGAGCTCTCTTTTTTATGCCGCACCTGTGAATTCAATCATGTTTTGATCATTAACTCTGATAGGAACACAAATGCTTGTCTTCAAACTTTTGTATTATCATCTGCTTTTGAAATTTTTTTATTATTTCAGAATTTCTGTTTGCAATGTGTGCTTTAAAGCTCTTAGAAAACACTGGATTTTTTTTCTGACTGAGAAGCCATTCTAAAACTGGGGTTTTAGAAGTATTCAAACAATGCAATTAAAGTGTTTTCTTTGACATTGGGGAACACTGTCACAGGATGATGGAATGGGTCAGGTTGGAAGGGACCACAGTAGGTCATCTGGTCCAAACTCCTGCTCCTAGAACACATGGCACAGGATTGTATCCAGATGGTTATTGAAAATTTCCAGTGTTGGAGACTCTACAACCTCTCTGGGCAACCTGTCCCACTTCCTGGTCATCTGCACAGTAAAGAAATTGTTCCTCATATTCAGGAGGAACTTCTGTGCATCAGTTTCTGCCAGTTGTCCCCTTGTTTGTATAGCTTGGGCTGGTAGTAACCAAATATATTTGTCTTTAATCAGCTTAGTCTCCAACTGGAAATTACACTGTTGTTGAAAAACTTAATAAGTATGTGAGGAACCCTATTTTTTCTCTTTTACAGACTTCATAAAAAAGCAAAGGAACAAATCCCATAAGTATGTGCTAGAATAGCCATTACTAGCACCCAGGGTCTTTTCTCAAACTTTTAGAGATTAGATTTCTTCCTGGCAGATGAACAAAACTGGATATTAACAATTCATGTCACCTACCTTTATGTTTCTCAATATCTCCTCTATTCATACTTAACATGCAGAAGGTATATATTGTCTGAAGAGAAAAGCCAGCATAAGAGGGAAATATAATGTCTTTCTATACAATTGTTCTTCTTCAAAATGGTGCTATTACAGGTGCTATTACAGCTGGTGATTGCAGTATTTTGTCTTTATGTTATCTGAGATCACTTTCTTTTCGTGTCAGTTGCAATGTGTTACGATGGGTATAGCAAATATTTTAATAAGAGTAATATTTTATAGGCAGCTTTGGGGATGGAAGAACAGTGCTGGCTTTTTGTTCGTTGTAATGTCAGTTCTATTGAATTCCTGACTGGCCAATTATTCCAACTCTGCTGGAAAGCAGAGCAGGTGTTAGGGTAAAACTTGAGAAGTTATGTCTCCATCTGTCTGTAGTTCTCCATGGTGCCCTGAGGCTATACTGTCCCTTCATATCTGTTCCTTGCTTCCACAGTGGGGACCAATAAATGAATAAAACTCAGACCATAAATAAGAGCACAGGAAAGTTGAAAATGTGCTCTTTGTAGCTGCTGTGGACTCAGGTAGCTTCTCCAAAGACAGAGCAAATATAGCTATTCCTGTGTACAGAATTCCTGGTATTATCCATTTGTCTCCTTGTCTTCTCAGTTATATGTGCATTCTTATGTCTTGGGGAGAAAAAGTCATACAACGAACCAACAATGTTCCCCAGCCCTCAAAAACTAAACCTTGTAAACTCTAAAATTCCATGTGTATTGCTTTTCAGAGAATAACTTTTTTGGCTGCAAGTCTGATAAAAACTTGGCAAATTCCCTTTCACTTCAATGTTTGCAGGAGGGATAGCCCTATTCTTACTTTTAAGACATGAGTCAGGCTCTTCCTGCCCCTTATATGGAAGATTTTGCAGTATCTATAATAATAGAGTAATGGAATTGTTTAGGTTGGAAATGACCATTAAGACAATTGAGCTCAGTTTGTTAAGGAAATTGCATTGTGCATCTGGAGACTCTTGGCAGTCACAATTCCACCACCAGAGATTTAAGCTGCTGGGACCAAAGCTGCTTTGCAGTGGGCAGCTCCAGGGAGCCAAAGGGTCCCTGCTTGACTCCCTGCACCCCACATGCTCACATGGTTACTGGTTTGACACCAGATTTCCCTTTGAAGGATCTTGGATATCTTGTTCTATAAAGCAATTTATTCAGGGTGCAGTAACACAGAAACAGCTCGCTCGAGCTGGCTCCTCCGAGGAGGGACAGGCAACAAAGGAACCCCTGGACTTTTATACCCTCACAGTCCAAGCAAGCTCAAGTCCTTCTCTTCTTCCTGAGTCTTCAGCTCCTGCCATGTCTTCACCTGTCCAGTCTCTGGCCAGTGACAGTGTCTTCATACTCTTTGTTATGGAAAGGGTTGGTGGCTCATGTCCTCTTCTCTCAGAGTTGCACAGTGGCTGCTGCAGCTTGCAGACCAAGCTACCTACACCAGAAATATTCCTCAAAAAATCCTTACTGGAACACTGCCAAGTTGGCCACTGAAGCTTGTCGCTAAGTGCCATATTTGCACGCCTTTTAAATATCTCCAGGGATGCTGATTCAATTCAAATCTGTGAAATAGGTTTTCTTCCATTGATTTTGCACCTGTGTGCCTTTCATATCTCAATTGCATTAGGTCAGAAGATAAATATTTATTTTGCCTAATCTCTGGCTTTGAGTAAGCTTAAATCTTGGGATAATTAGAAGTGGATCATGCCTTCACAGTTACATAAAAGAAGGTAAACCTTTTATTAAGGGTTTTCCTTGTACTTCATGGAATTGTTACTCCGGGGAACAAACTTTCTGTTCCCTTAGTCATTCTGTGATCCTGTGATTCTGAACTGGTTAGGAAAAAGGAATTGTTAGTGCAGATTAGGCTGGGTTACAGCACTGTTCCTGGATGATGAAAGAATTTCTTGTGGAACACATGCATGTTGATGAGGGGCAGAGCACTGGAATTGCTGGGTTAATGTAGAGGTCTCCATAAATTAAATCACTGAATTTAGCTGTGGGGTTTTTTTTTTCACTCTGAACCTAATCTTCACCATGGTTTTTATTTTTGGGTAGTACAGGAAGTCCTTTTGGAAATGACTGAGTGCAATGCACACATACAGAGTAATATTCCTGAAATGGGCTCCTGTCTGAACAGTGGTATGTCAAGTCTGCTTCTTGACTGCTTGGGACTTAGTTACTATATGCAACTGAATAAAGAGGAACTCTTTTGCAAGTCCTTCCCTTCCTACCAAGGACACCTCGCCTCCCCTTTCCAGACAAGGGGAATTTCTGGTGGTCACAGGTTATTGGAGATAAGAAGAGGTTTAAAGGCCATGGAGGTCTCAACCAGAAAATTCAGGGACACCTCAGGCACCAGAGTAAAGTGACCATTGAGATCCAGCTCAATAAATCTGCTGAAGAAGTTGGATCTGCTCACAAAGACAATGCTGGCAGAAGAATTCTGTGTGAACATTTTTTATTTCTACTGTCTGACCTAATGATTTTGGTTTTCCTCAGGAGGTGAATTTTCCTAAATAATTTTCTAACAGAATCTGGCTGTACTGGAAATCCCTCTGTACCTGGGGGGAAGTAGCCTGTGGTGGGTAATATAGCTAGCTTACCTCAAACCCCTGGCTGACCTGTCATGCTAACATAATCCTAATTGATAGGCAAGAACCAGAAACTCAGAGTTTGTACTAACTTCTGTATGCACCTTCAGGTTTAGTTTTGTCCGTGATTCAGACTGAAGACTTGCTAAAGCGTGTACAGGCTCCCAGGCAGCCTGTGTATCTTTTCCATAGAAACCAGTACTACGCAGCACAGAAGTGCTTCCACCCCATATCTTGGACACAGGTGATGCCTGCTACTGGATTTGGGCTCTGGGAAACCTGCATGCCCTTGTTTAGATAAGCAGTGCCACCAGCAACATCTCCTGCCTGAGCAAAGATGGGCAGTGGGATGCAGATATGGTGCACTTCATGCTATGACCACAAAGCTCTTCTTTGGAAGAGCAAGATAAATCCCTTCTCTGCTATTCAGGATTTTGGGGAGAAGGGCAGGTAACTTATCTCTGCAATATAAAACTCGTGGGGTATCTTACTTCTACAACAAAGTTGAAAAACACACAAACCAGGATTTTTCCAGGGATTACATGTGTGATGCAATTACTTAGGACAGAAGAAGAAATCTGGTGTGTTAGAATATGTAATACATAATGGATATTTCCAAGATGAATGTTTGTTCCAGACCTAAACTGAATTTGCACAAGAAAGGGGACTGCTTTAATTATACCGTTTTGTTCTGTCCACCAAGAGGTTCTCTTGAATTTAAAGAAAAACAACACAAAATGATAGTTGTTTTCTTAAAAAAAAAAAATTGTTCCCTTCTATACAATTACATGATAATTTTAATAGCCTCTTAAGTGAAACTCAGGGATTGTTTAGGCATAAGGGAGTTTCAAACTACAAAACTCAATCTGTGCAAACCAGACCATGGAGAAATGCAGTGTTATTTACTCATGGCTTAGGGAAATGAGCACTTTAAAATCTTAAAAAAAGAAGCCCGTATACTTAAGAAATATAAATTCAACAGAAAATAATAGCCTCAACCAAACAAAGCAAAATTTGACCATCCAACTTTACAGTAAAGGAAGTCTATAAAGAATTAATTGGTGACCTACTTGTCCAGGGAAAAATTAAAACACATCGTGGAAGAAAGACTTATTTGGTGACCTCTTTTGAGGGAAAAGAGAAAAATCCTGTCATGTGAACAGGCTTCAAAGTGAAAACAGTATCTTCAGTCTGTAAAGATCACCTTCACATCCCGGAAAGCCCCTGAGATTGCCTTGGATAAGATGGCAATTAAAACGTGAGTTAGATGCATGGTTTTGTCCATGGTGATCTTCCTTCTTGCTAGCAGTGACTGAAATATGCTAAGATTTTTGTATCTTTTAAAGGCTGGGGGGGTTATTACTGCTGCAGCTGACAAAACCCAAACTTGAGTTCCACGGGATGTGCAGCTGCACAGCAGTCAAGGTCCTCCCAAGGACCAGTGCAGAAGTGTGCCCAAGGCAGAGATGTGAAAACCAAGTTACTCCGCTGCCCTGATATGTAAACACTTGGCGTGCATTGTGAGAACTTGCTCGTTCTTAGCAGGAGCTAGGCAGGGCTAAAACTAAAGCTAAAATATTTGTTTAATAACTCAAAAAGGCAAAAAAAAATTGTTCAGTCTGGGATGAACAATGATGGGAGAACTTTGAGCACAAAGCTGCTCATACTGAAATAATCCTGTCCATGAGGCCGATGTTGTCTGGGAAAAGATGCTAGAAACAACAGCTTTTGGTACTGTAACAAATCTGGAGGAAATAAAGAAAAGACAGATAGGAATATGCTGTTGGGAAGACCAAATATGGAAGTATGGCAAAAATGTAAGTCTGAACTCCAAAAGAATAGGGAATAAATTTTAAAACTATACATGGGAAAAAAAGAGTAAAAAATGGATCCTTACCCAGCAGGAGTGTGGATACCAACAGACAGCAGCAATGCTGGCTTGCATGCCTTGGCTCATCAGAATGCTGAAGGGTCTTCCTGCTCCACAGACACGCTGTCCAGAGGTGCAGAGGGAAATAGATTTGTGTTTCCATACCAACAAAACTGGGACTGAGTCGTGCTCAGGTATGTGATTCATTAGACTTAAGAACTGTAATTAATAGCTTTATAGTCAAGCATAATAGTCTGCATTATTATGTAATTGTTATATTGCCAAGATAATTTATTCCTTTACTTCTCTACCAGTTTCCTAATGGTTTTCTCATTAGTCAATAAACATCTTAATCAGCTGGCCCCTGATTTAGCTGTGGGAATGTGGTACTGTGGTTGCAAAGTGGTGTTGGAAAGGATATTGTCTTTCAAGGGCTAAATGTGTATCACTCTGGAAGATCATAAGTGTCTCACAGAGCAATCATCATTTGATGAGCTCTGTCTTCTCTGTGGTACCCCCCACTTATTTTCCACAGTCAGGGACAAGTATAAACTAATATATACAAGCAAAGTAAGACCAAGCCTTCATGGTAACTGTGTTAAAAATTAGTCCTGCTCTTAAAATGAAGGTTTCTTTTTGCCATGAGCGAACTTCAGCTAATGATGCGTTTGGGAGTGAATGTTAGCTGTCACGCAAGGCAACACACAAACAAAACCCCAGTTGTTTCTTGTTCCTCAGGCAACATTTTGCAAAATTTTATTCCAGATCAGATGCTACTTTATTCTAGGGACTCTTGTATCAACTACTTTAACGATGATTATCCCACGGACTTTCATGACAGTGGCTAGCATGGTAGACCCGGTGGAAGTGGCTTTTCTGACTTCATCTGTCTTTTTCTCATTTGTGTTAATCAGGAGATAACCTGTTATATTTTTTACACACTTTCTTACACTCCTCACAGTCTCAATTATGCTGCTTCTGTGTTGAAATCATTCCACAAATAAAAAATTATGTTATTACCTCTGTTAAATGCTTCAGTTAAGTTTTTTTTCCTTCTGCTTTTAAAGACAGTTTTTTCCATTTACAAAAAAGGATTAATTTCAAATACTTTAAAAAACATTTGTAGTCTTTCAAAAACCTTAATATACTCTTAAAGACTTACAATTTGTAAGGGATTTATAAAGAGAACAAAAGATGCTACAATGGCAAGGAAGAGAGAATAATGAGAATTACTTGGACAAGAAGTGCAGCTGTATTTAATACAGCCTGGCTGTCCATAATTTCTTTTCTACTAGATGCCTTTTGGATTATGGTGTTAGGATACCTAAATTGCTGCATGAAGACTCTTCTTCTAATATTACTTACATTGAAATGAATAAGTAAATACTCATGCTGATTTGAGGGCATGCTTTTGCCTTACTTTTGGGTACTTTTAATGACTTGCATGCAGTTAGGAAAAAAGCACGACTGACCAAAAAAAACCCAAAAAAATCCAAAAGCCACATCATTCTCAGGTAAGCACATATAAATTCAGACTTCTGTTCTGCCCTAGCCCCCACTGTTTGGAGTTTTTATATAGCTTGGTTTCTCATAGGCCATAATTCAGCCATGTGTCATTGCAAAGTTTTACAGCCAAACTTTGTGCCAATCTTCTGATGAAAGTTCATGACATGCTGACAGAAGCATCTCTCTGGGAAAGGACTAAGTTAAAATAGTGACAGAGAAAAAAAAATACTTTAAGATTACGCATTTCTTTTATAGGGGAGGGAATGAAAATATCTAAACTGAGAGCCACAATCATTAAACAGCCAATAGCACAATAAGCAGCTGGCACAGATATTGAAGCATGAATATGTGTGCACATACATATATATTGATTCAAAGTGTCATGGTAGTTAATTAGGCGCTTTGTGACTTCATTTATTAACTATAGATCAGTTAAGAAGTAGTGGCTGGTGGAGAATGCTAACCACTTAATCATGCGCACAGTAAGAAGATATAAAAGGTCTCTTCACATTTGTTGTCACAAAGCTCTGTAAAATTTTGGAAGTCTTTTCCCTATTTCTAGGTCAAAAAGGATGGATTTTATAAAGCAGTAGACAAAATTGCCCACAAAAAACATTTAAAATTTATCCTTCAGCAATATGGCTGTTTTTCATTCAGCTGTAGAGGTAACAAAAATCTGGACTCTTGTAACAAGAACTGCCCTAAATGAATGATGTTATTACATAGTGTGCACTTGATCTCCTATGATTTTTAAAATTCTTAATGCAGATTTTGATAATGAAAGGAGAAGACCTCAGAGAGCTCTTTGCTTCTACTACAATGACAATCATATAAAAATTGTGTACAGATTTTATTTCTGTGTAATTACTAAATCATATATGAAGTGGTTTTTTGTTTTGTTGTTGTTGTTTTTTTTTTTTTTTTGGTCACAGCAGAAGCAAATAAAAACTTTGCCCTTTAATGCAAATGGTTGTCCAGAAGGAAGTAAAGGTTACCTTTAAGTACTGGATTTGGAACACACTTGTTTCATACTTTTTCTTAGCTAAAATACATACACCATGAAATTCAAAGCTTTGTGTGTCTTCTTACAATTAATATCTACCTCTGCATGACCTAGCTTTGATCTGCTATCAGCCTTAGGCAGCTTCTCTGTTTGTAGCTCTCTTAAATATATAAAGAAACGTAACTGGTTTCTTTCAGTGAATCTTTATGTCTGAAAAAAACCTTCAAAAAGCTACTTTTATCCTTAGATATATTAATTTTAGGACAGTCTTGCTGCATAACAGTATCTGTACCAGAAAGCTCAAACTAAACTAAATGGGAGATGAGAGGCAGATGTTGGATAGTTGACTGGGACAGCAGCAGAGCTGCATCAATCAACAGACCAAATCTGAGGCTAATTTGTAGGCTGAACAAGTTGTCTGTGCTGACTTAGCTTAGCTAAGATTAATATACTGCTTCATATCCCCAAGATAGATAATCTCACCTTTCCTCTCATTTTTCATCTATCTTCTTAGTCCTTTGGAGCTTTGTTTTATTTTTTTTTTTTAATTATTGGTAGATCTGTTATAACCCACTCTCTTTCCACTTTTAATTCAAGGGAGGCTGACTTTCACCTCTGTCTGGGGGCTTCATCGTATCTGACACAGCTCTTGAGACCTCCTGCTGGGGAAGCAATCACCACAGCAAATCAGGAGAAGATTCCTACTCTGCTGCTCTTAAGAAAACAGCTGAAATGTACTGATCACTCCTTCCTCTCATCTCTCACTGCATGCTCAGTTCGAGAGAGTCCTTTGTATTCCTGTTTTCAAACGCCTGTATAGGGCCAGTGCTGAAATCACCAAAGATTAGCCACTGTGGGCTAGTTAGCCTTTTGTTATGTGAAGGGAAAGAGGAATGTTTCAATGACTTTTTGCTGAATCATACTAGTTAGTTGGAAAGATTTGTATGATCCAGACTGGATTTAGGGTGGGGGGAGCTCAAGGTAATTGGGTGGGGAGATATAAAATGCAGAACAGGAGGAGGGAGCTGCTCTGGGTTGTAAATGTCAGAAGAATTAAGACCCAGGTCTGCCAAGTTCAGAGATGAGACATAAGCATGAATCTTTCTTAATTTGGCAAAGTACCTGGATTTTGTCGCTTTCCTCTCACTGAACAAATATGAATTTACTGCTAGAGAGTGGATCCATGTCCAAATCTACTGTTCTATCACCAAGGCAGTAAGGGTAAGCAGGGACCTCAAATTTCTACATTAACTGTGATGGTCATAACCTGGAGCTGTGATGCTCCATCACAGGGAGCACTGGCTCCTGAATCCTTTGTCCTCATCCTTTGAGACAGCAAAGTATCTTTATAAAGATGAAATTAATAAAGTCGTTTATTCAGTAAGAATACTTAACA
Source organism: Dicaeum eximium (assembly GCA_013396995.1). Taxonomy (NCBI): domain Eukaryota; kingdom Metazoa; phylum Chordata; class Aves; order Passeriformes; family Dicaeidae; genus Dicaeum; species Dicaeum eximium. The sequence goes on along the minus strand of VWZP01002209.1, from coordinate 164,554 downwards.
GCACCTTTTAGGCTAGTCAAACAATACTATATGACTTACAGTCAGCTCCACAAAATTCATGCTGATTTCAATGAGAGAATGATTGGTAGGGTAGGATTTGTTTTAAAGGACTAACTAGATAGCTGAAATCATTTAAGCAACTTACATAGCAGACACTTATTGTCTTTAGTCAATATCCTACAGGGCTGTTTGTCCCATCCTGTGACAGATATTTGAATTTTACTTTCTTTGCAAAAGCCTGATTTCTGTACTAATTTGAAAGGACTCTGGCTGACTAGATCAAACTAATTCATGACTCCTGGAAATTTTCAGCATGGTGCCCTTCATTCCAGTCCTAAAGAAAGCAGCAAGTCCTAAAGTGGCTTTTACAGAATACTGAACTCATTGCATCATGGACCAGCTCCAGCACAGTTGGTGCAGACAGACTTGTTCTCCTCAGGGTTCTCACCTCGGTGTGATGACAGACCTATGTCAACAGAAATGTACTGTGATGAGCAGAGGAGTTGTTCATATCTTCATATCCCAACCTTGCTTTTCCCTTCTTATTTCTTACCCAGCCCACTCCACTGCACAGAAGCAGAAATGTTGAACTTTCATTACATAATACTGAATTTGAAGAAAAGCGCTGAAAAATAAGGGGAATGGACAGATTCCCTCAAAATAATCATCGACCCTTGCTTCTGCTGACAGAGAAGGGAAAAAAATTGCTGTGATATGCAGCCTCAGGTATTTGTTACCCAGCCCAAAGCTGCTGTGAGGCATTGCTGATGCTTGGCCTGGCAAGCCCTTCTCCAGCAGATGGCATTCATAGCTTGTTTCTCCTTGATAATGCACCAAAACCACACTGATGGCAGTGCCCAGTCAAAGCTCTCTTGTTTCTCATCAGTGTGCAGGACTGCCCATTTCAGCTCTGCACCAAAAATTTTAACCCAAGCATCAGTATCTTATAAAATAATAAAGGAAAAAAATACTATAAATAACTCCTGTTTTGTAAAATTTAGGTGTGGGATTTTTTTTTCCTCAAAATAAAAGCCTTGGGCTGCTACCACTTTTGCTTTCTTTGTATTACGATGCTTGTTAAGTGTTCAGGAAAATAAAAACTGGTCATGAAACTGGTGTGTATGAGTGCATGTCTGATACTATAAAATAAATCTATTTTGTCCCTTTTTTTCAACTTTCCATTACCTAGGGATTCCCTGATGAATCTTAATTTATATAACATAGAAAGTCTTAGGAAATGCATTGCCTTCAAAAAGATGGGGTATTAATAATAATTTAATAATAATAAAAAAAGGTAGCCAGAGACTGTGGTACATTTGCTCATTTTACCTTGATAAAGTTCTTTCTGAGCTTCCATCAAGGCCTGCTGTGTTGTATTTCTTTCAACAGGCTCCATTTTGACAAGATGGCACAAACAAATCACTGTCTTGCAATAGGCAAAGTGAATATTACTGCTTTTGTGGAACTGTATTTTCCTATTTCAAAGAATTTGGAACATGAAAACAAAGAACCAATCAGGGACAAAAACTTGCAGCATATATGCAGCTGTGTATTAAATTAACATTCTAAAATATTTTGTGCTGTTTGTTCCTATTACCTTATAATGAATATTAATTCAGCTTTCCAATTTTGTGAAGAAAGGAAACACTTATCGTAAACATAATTCAGGCACACACATAAGCAAAACCTCACATTCTTGTCAGTCTCAAAAAACACCAGAAAGGATAATTTAACCAGAATACCTAGTACACCAAGTAAATACAGAGTGAGGGAAAAGTTATCCTGATCTTTAACCCACCTAGAACTTTGCTACATCTTTATTAGTGTGCACTAAGTATAATGTTAATTACAAATGTTCTTATATATGGTCTCTCAAAATGTTACAGTATTTCTGAATACTGGGCAAAAGCTGCTCCCAGGTATGCTTGCATGAAGGAAAAATGCAGCTAGATAAAACACAGTGGTAATGCAGATTATGGCACTTTGGTGCAGGTAACAGCTGATTAGGAAACTCCTAACACAATATAGAGACTTGCCATTGTCCTGCACTGCTACAAATCTATCCCTCTTTGGTACTGGCTGGGAAGCTCTGGCAGCTGCTGGCCATCTCTGTGGACTCTGTGAGCTGAGTTATCCTTATTTAGGTTTTTGATGCAGATGTCAGGCTTGAGAACAGCAAATCACCTAGCAAGGACCAGCAGTTTTCTGTCAGATGCCTCAAAGAAAGAAGAAGGCTGGGGGTGTTAGAAATCAGACTGAAAGACATATGCTTGAAGGAGCTGGATGTAGATCCTTTGTGTGTTGTAACTTCTTCAGCTGCCTGAGGACCAGTAATTTTATATTTCTTTGCTTCATTTCCTGACTTAGAGCTTGCCCACATTAGTGCTTCTTTGCCTTTAAAGGATTCACTGACTTTTTTTTCTGTTCTGAGCCACTGCAATACTCATTGTGAGTACCTTATCATGTATAGATGAGAGTTCCAGAGAGAAATTGTACATGTGGTTATTATACTTAGAGAAGGCAGAGAAGATCTTTCTTACAGTATTAGTTTGGCAAACTCAAAACAGGTACCTATGTTCCTGAAAAGATGGGATCAGGTTATTTTATATCAATTTTTATTTTCCAGTTCCTCTTAGTAATGAATATGATTAAAGGGTAATATAATATGTGTGGAGACTGGAGGGAAATTTTCAGTGGTCATCAGATGTCATCAATAGATTTCAGTGAAATAATTCACCATTCTTTTTGTCTCTTTCTCTATTTTACAAAAATGCAAAAGTGCACTATGAGATGTTTCTGGATATAGTGAAATTGTACACAGAGTAGTTTTCTCTGTTTTGTGACCTGTACTCATCTTTAAGGTCTGCCCTAATACTAGCAGCCTCTGATAGACATTGTAAGAATCAAAGTCAGTTAACTGCTGAATATTCAGAGTTTTGCCATGAAGTTTGATACATACAATAGCAAACCTTTGCCTATTTTATATGATTTGTTTTTCTTTTCCTTTGGTGATAAAGCAGGTAACTGCACACTAAAAAACCCCAGCTCAGCTGGCAGGCTGAGAATGACTGTCATGACAAACTGGGTGCAAACTAGACTATCAAAATCAAATTACTTAGGAAACCTGGGAGCAGGGTCATGAGACCCTTCCTGTCACTACTTCTGAGTAGTGACAGGAAAACTTTTTGCAAAAGTTAATTTGGCATTGATTTGGAAGTAAAGGCATCTAAGTTCACTGAAAGACCTTCAGAGAGAAGTCAGAGAGATAATTCTCCTCCCATGCCTTTGTTATGTTATACAAATTTAAAATTTCCTGCAATTGTTTTCTATTTCTTGTGTTTATGAAATGTATTTGATCCATATGATAATGAAAATGTTTAACTTCAGGAATTTTCTGACTTTGTGGTATTTGATATTCCAAAAAGAGAATTGAGGAAGACTGTAAAATGCTGTTTTGAGGTCATTATCCTTGGGATAAGGGGCAACTGTGTTCCACAGTTCTGCTGTACCCTTGAGGTGAATAACTAGCCTATCTGTGATCTCTGTATACTTTCTCAGCTTTGTTTCTACCTTTTCTGCTTTTCCTTGCAGTTTTACCTTACAAAAGATTCTATAAGATGGAGCCATATTTGCAGTTGCTGCAGTAATTGCAAAGTTCTCGTTGGAATATTCTGGTAATGATTCAAAGCTGGTACCATTTGGAGGGATTATTTTTTTTCCCTTCTCTGAACAGCTTTTTCAGCATGAGTGAGGTACAGAAAATGCTTTTAGCTATGTCTGCTGTTGGTGCATTTCTGTCTATTGCTTTTCTGTTTTCAGCAGTTCATTTGCAGTGTGCACTTCTGATTTTTTTCCTGGATTCATGTTATCATTAAGTTAACTACAGTCTGCTCCTTATTTTCTCGGAGTCTGATGCTGAGTGGTGTTGAAGGCTTCTCAAGAATGCTGTGCCTTATCTGCTTTATTGACAGGGTGAGGTTTGAGGCTTTTTGGTTGCATGCATTTGTAAGAGTTTTTCCCTCACTGCTTTTGGCTGGTCCATTTCTTCCTTTGAAATTTCCACACAGAGTTTCACTTTCCCCAAATAAGGTACTTTCTTATCACTGCAGTGCTTGCTTCAATTTCTGTTTCCAATGTAGATCCATTTATCTCATCTTCCAGTCACTTCTTTAATTCAGTGCTTGCTCATATGTGTCTTCTGTTTGGTCTGATACTACCTGCCTGGCCTCAGTGTGGGGATTTGTCCTGTCACAGCTTCTGCTTCCCAAGGTCTCTGGGCTTATCTGATTCTTGTTCTGAGTCTGTTGGTGTCCAGCTGTGCCTGCAGTGGTTTGAGTCATACTGGTTCTGAACATTCTTTGGTTTTTTTCAGTTCCACAAATGTTTACATTTCTCTGCTATGATAATATCTTGGACCTGTTCTCCTACTAAAAGGAAAATCCCTGTGTAATCCGTTTACTGTGAATTTCGTGTTGCTACTTGTCCTTGTTCTTAATTATGAATTAAAAAAAAATGCTTTTACTTCATTTTAGCTGATCATGGTAGTTTGACAAATGACCAGATTGGGAAGATAGCTCAACTGTGGTTGATACACCATATATTTTGTTTTCTGTTAAATTCTGTGATATTTTTTTTCTTTAATGAGAGAAAAGTATACTTTCAACTCTGCCATTGGGTATAAACCACAAATTAACAGTTTTTAAAGTTCTTCAGTTAGTGATTCCTAGCCACTGTTAGCTGCATGTTATACCTTTAGATAACATAATGGGTGTTAGCACAAGATTTACTTGTTTCAAGAAGCTTGAGGGGTCTGCCATTGCAATGCCAGAGGTGATTTAAAACTGATCTTTGTCCTCACTCTGGACACAAAACTGCATAGGATGGGTAAAGTTTAGCAGTCTTGTGTGAAACCTTGCATTGCTTATGGATTCAGAGCATTCCATTAGATGAAAGAATTTTTCCCCAGGCTGCCATAATGAGAACTCCTGTGGTTCTGTGCTGTTCTGCTGTGTGGGACAGGGCTCATCCAGCATTTCCACTCTCGCATCTGATCCAACTCACGTTTCAGGTCACTTGCTGTCCATCTCCCCGACAATTACTATTTTATTTTTTTTATTTTGGAAGCCTCCCTTCACAACCAGCAATTATCAGGCTAGACATTTCTTTTCAAGCAGCACACATGTTTTCCGTGTCCTGAATTTTTGGAACTGGCCTGTACTAGGGGTGGTTGAAAGGCACTTGCTTCTTCTTGAAAAAAAAGAGACTCAGACTTAAAGCACACATGTAGGTTACGGGATTTTTTTTTTCCTGTGGAAAGACAACGTTGGGAAGATTCTTGAAGTAAAGTTAATGTTTTATTGCAGAGCTCTAATAATCTGAAGTTAGATTTGAAATGAAAAGTTTTGTGATGATAAGCGAAAATGTTTTGTGATGGTAACTCAAAAAAGCTTGTTGTAAACACAGTAATCTTGTAAATAGTTTGCCTAGGCATCTAGAGACATTTAGAATGGCATATTACATTTCTGTTCTTTTTTGTGATATCTTTTATAGCCTGATTCATAACATACGGAAAAAAAATTAATGAAAGTTAAATGCCCTTAGTTTTCCTGTCATGTAATCCTTACTCTTTTTCTAACAAACAGTAAGAAACCAATTTTAGCCAGGGATGTATAAATACATTTCCCTCTCTATCAATATAATTTTGCTGTGATCTATGGCATTATATTAATTGAATTTTCATTCACTCTACTCTTTTTTGGAAATGTTTAGAAACTGATTAAATAATTGGAATAATACTCGGAATAGTAATTATATTCTCTATGATAGAGGAATTATCTAAGAATTGTACATTAGCCATGGAACTTATTGTATTTGAGGTTTAGAAAGGAAAATGGAGACTTACAATTATTAGTTAAATTATTTATGTGGTTATAAATAAATAATAAAATATCTACTCATTGGAGCAGCTGAATAAAAGAATTTCAGAAGTAAAATGGATCTCTCATAGCCATTTGGATGCTAATAACCAGCTTCAGCTTGCACAGCTGTGCTGAATGACTGCTTGTTTTACCATACATGAGATTTAGGATCTCATCAAATAATTGAAAAATACACTGAACTTCTGTAATTCTTAATTGCTTGTTAACTGCTATTTACACAGCTTTTCAATTGGTGGTGCATATGGGGACAAGGACCCCTTACATGTCATAAAATATGTCTGTAAGCCACTGCTCTTCCTGCGATTCCAAATCCACCTATTTGAAATTTTCTCTTCTGCACAAGTGTAAGAGTCTTGTGAGTATCTATATGGCAGATGTGCTACTACAAATGACTATTCCTAAATTTCATCTTAAAACAATTGACAAATCTAGATAGAGGGAGTTGAAAAAGATATGGGAGGCTGACCTAAAAGCACGATTTTTTTTGTTAAGAATCGTGATATGGACTGAAATCTTGAAAAGATGATGCTTATCCTGTAGTGTTCTCTGTGGGTTATTAGTGGCCATGGATGCTAATAGATATATTTTTAAAATTACATTAAGCTTTTCTGAAAGTGGGCAGACATTAAGTATGTCCCAGTGTTCTTTCCTCCCTTGGTTTAAGCACTAGTGAGGAAAAAATGCTGAGAAGAAAGAAAAAGCTGGGAAAAGAGTACCTACTTAGAAATTTGTGAACCCATGGGCATGTCAAAAGTGAATTTAAGTGCTCAAATTCTTCTCATGACAAAGCAAGACAATATTATTCTAATGTCTAATGTCACTCATCTGCTGCTGGTCTCTCCTTTCCATTTCCTTTCCCTTCCTTTTCTCTTATTTGTGTGTAGATTTTTAGTTCAGTCATTTTGGAAATGCACTTTCCTGAGAGCTCACTGATGTTTTACTTATTCTGTAGTAAGCACTTTAANGAAAAGAAAAGAGAAAAGAAAGAGTGGAAAGGCGAAGCGAAAGGTAGAAGGGAAGGAGAAGGGCAAGAAAAAGGAAAAGGGAGAGGGTGAGGAGAAGGGAAACAGGTATGGGAAAAACAAGGAGAAGCACGAAAATTCAAGTATGTTAATTTGAAATAAATTTTTGGAACTTTTCTGCTGAATTCCTCTCCACTCCCAACCTTCTCAAAATTTAATATATTTTAAATAACTTACATAACTTGTACTTACCTTGCATTGATTTCTGGGAATGCATGACAGACTTTATACTATCAGGGACAAATGCAGTTGAATCATTCATAAAGGAAGTCACAGCAGCCATTAACTGATGGAGTTTTCCTTTCTAATGCCACCAGCTTTAGTCCTCCAGAGGCTGTGATGCTGTTTTCCTTCCACAATGTGTGCTCTGTGCCGTGTTCCCCTCAGTATTTGCCAGTAGTCAGACATTATGAAGAATACTGCCTTCTGCACAGTGAAGTGTAAATTTCTTGAGAATTAGACCACAGATGTATCCTTTTAAAATAATGTCACATAATGTATATATGAATAATAATTAGAAAATAAACCAGCCAGGAATGATGATATTCTATATTAAATCACAATATAGTTCTACCCAGGGTTGTTCTTGTCACCAGAGATTTAGCTGCAAATTTACACAGCAGTCCTGCTACATTTTCTGCTTTGTAAATCTTGCTAACTGGTAATGGGGATTGTCAACTCCTGAGCCCAACAAATTTATCTAAACAGATATACATCTGTTGTATGTGAAAGTACTTACTGAGTGGGCATTCTATTGTCACTGAGACAAAAAAGTCACCAGTGAGGCGTATGATTTTCCCTTCAAAACTCAGTATTTGGGATGAAAGCGAGACAAGAGGAACAATTTTAAGGGAATATTTTAATCACAGCCCTCCTTGCAATGACAGCAGTAAGTGATCCGAGTGGGTCTGAATCAATGAAGTCTAAATAGTTGGGATTCCTCTGTTCTGTATACCTTAAAAAAACCCAAACCCTGGAACCTGGCCTCTATCTGGAGGACATTAATAGGTGAAACACTGAAAAAAACCTGTCAGTGAGCAGGTGAAAATTAGGTAAGAGCCTCAGGCAAGATACAGCTGAGCTTCCTGCTGCCGTTTGATCTGTTTCTCTCACTCTTGCACAGTATAAAAACAACAAGCAAGTTTTAGATACCACAGCAAGTCACACCAGTTAACGGTATTTATTGCCATGTTTTTAAATGTTTCTATAAAAACTTGAAACATATGTAAAACCACCAAGACTTTCTGAGGAACAAAAAAGATTAAGTTATTACATTTTCATTCCTTGTCTAAATGGTTTATGCAGAAGTTAAGAGCATGTGATTGTTGCTCAGCAACTTTGAAAATACAGCAATTAATTAAACACTCTGCACATCCTTAGAGAACTAAATTTAGGCAGCCATTTATTAAAGACATTTATTCACTCTCTTTCCAGTTGAGCTTTCTGCATTTATGGATGATAAACTACCAATGTCTGAGGGTCTTTATTGTGAGTGTTTTCAACCTTTGGTTCAAATAGGAAAACCTAGTTCAAAACAATGGTTTTATCTGCTTACTGAATCCTGACAGAACCTCTCAAGAAAAATACTTGTATTTCTCTTTTGAAGGTGTATTTCTTTTGCTTTTTAATGGTGATAATTTATAAATATCTCTGCTTTGAGTTTCAGCAGAACCTTGAAAATGCAGTGGTAGATGGAATGAAACAAATTATGAGAAGGGCTAAAAGGTGGTTACCACTAATTTTGTAAGTCTTTTATCCCTGGGTGATTCCATGTATCCTTATAGCTACAGCAGAATTGTTCTAGTTTGATAGTCTGTCTCTGTTAATGACTGGATTTAAATATTTTATGTGAAGTTTATGAAATTATAATGTGGAGGCACTCTAGGATTCACCACCCACTTTAAAAATACCCTGCTATTCTCTTCATTTAATGGTAGATGTCTGTAATGATATGTGACTCTTCTGAACTTTATTTGAAGTTATGCAAGCAAAGGCCAAATACTTTCTGAAAGTAATTCCCAGTCCTATCGTAATTTTTTTTTTCATTTCAAGATATCTCAGTCTGTGTGCACACAGGTGGGAGAAGCTTGTCTAGGGGAAGAAATTTCATTTTTTTCAACTGAATGCTCAAGGCTTCCACAAAAATTCACAGTGGCTGCAGGGCTGGCAGGTAAACTCAGAAAAATGTTTCTTAACAAGGGCAAGAGAGACTTTCATGCAGTGTCAGTACTTCAGAATTGCTGTGGTAGTCCATTAAACTCATGCAAAGCTATCACAGGGGGAAAGAGATTTTTACCAATCAAAACTTTAATTAGGGTACAAAGCTAAAATCCAAATAAACAGCTATATCTTTTTTACTGTGACCCTGGGTATTTGTGCTTATCCTCAACAAAATTTTCCAAAACATATATTATATGTTAAGCTTAATGGAATTTTCTTTGTTCTTTATCTCTTTTTGCATTGACATCCAAGTTTCTGTTAACTGCTACTACTTTTTCTGCTCCAAACACCCTCCACATCCCCCACTCCCCACCCTTTAACAAAGGTTCCCAGCTAGTGGTTTAGAGACTGTACAATCCTTGGAGACATGAATTTAAACCATTTTTCCTAGTGCTTCCACTTGTTTGAAACAGACTGCATTTAAGATTTTTTAAACTGTAATTTCTCACTCACCAAAAACCACGCTTAGTTTCAAGATACTGGCCCTTCCTGCCAGTGAAGGACACTATTCTTTTTCCTGTTCTGAGAGCATTGACAAGTTCTTGAAATTGCAGTAAGCTCTTGGTATCTGGCAAACTTAATGTTCCTTAGCCAATACTTGTTGACTAATAGTTGTGTCAGTTTTGATTGGGATACCCTGGTGAGGAACATTATTCCATTTTTGCAAGAGGATTGTGACACACTGCAAATTTTGGTGCTTCTGTTACATATTTTCACATTTTCAATAGCTACAGTGCAATGTGGGAACAAAGTTTAAAGGTTCATTGGTGAGAAAGTTTTAAAATCACATCATCAGCAGAAATTACTTCTACAAAGAATCAGGAAATCAGAGTTATTTCTACCTGGAGTGGATGAGACTTTAATTCTTTGCTCACAAGGTGCAGAATCACGCAATTGGAGGCAACAACAGCGTAGTAGCTTTTAAAAATTAAATCAGGGTACAACAAATGCTTATTCCAGTGATACAGAGCCAGGCTGTTTTATGATGCTCATGCTGTAGCTGTCTCTGCATGAGGGTCTGTGAAGTGGCCTAGGGGGCATTCTTTAATAACCTTAAAGGCACAGTCCCTATTTCACCAGGTGGTACTTGTGCTCTGAAGTCATGGGTTGATCTTTCAACAAATCCAGCTTTCAGATGCCAAAATCACACGAAATGCACATTACAAAAGGATGATACAGAGCAAACTGATACAGATTAATTTCCCCTTCTTGTTTTCGCTTCAACATCCTTAACCCCTCTGAAGCAAAGAGCAAAGCCCCAGAACCTGAAGAAAAGTAACAAGAGCACCGAAAATCTAGTTTTTTGTATTCCCTCAGGCTTTTTGCCAGATACCTTTCATCCGTCCTCTTTTCTGCATATTGGAAGAAATCCATACTGCATTTTCTAGCATATTGGTCAGAAATGCAGTCTTGTGCTCTTACCTGACCTGGATTAAAGTTCCATTGCTGATTGCTGTATTAATAACTGTGAAGTCACAGCCTTGAGTTCCTCCTGCTATGTGTCCCCTCTCTTTTCTCCATTCCATTTCAATTCCAACCATGAAACTTCCTTACTGCTGTGACAATCTTTTCATGCTAGGCTTGCTGATGGGGATCTGACCTTAGGATGCCTGCACGGTTTTATTCTACCGTAAAAATTTGGAATAGCCATGCCCATGTGTAGAATAAACTAGTCATAACTCTGGGAAACCTGAACAGCTTGAATTTGTAGTGAGAAATGGTAGATGAAAATCTCACTAATTGTATCTTACTGTTAAAAAATGGATTCTTAAAATTCCCTTACTCGTGTAGAACCTGTTTTGTCAAGATTTGGTTTGATCCCAAAATTCTAGGGTGATATTATGAATTTTCAATTTTGAAGACAGTCTAAGAAAGTAAACCATTGTGTTTCACATAGAGCTTTCTACCAAGCAAGATCTCTATATATACCTTTTGAAAGGTGGGTTTCAGGATAAAGGGAGCCTTATATCCCTGAGTGTACTCTCTCAATTTTTCATCACCAGAGTTGAATTAGGCATATCCTGTCTACTCAAAATTTTTAGCCACTGGTCTTCATCTTCCTTCTTTTTTCCTTCTCTTGCCAGCAGGCAACATCTGTATATACAGCAACTGAGTGCAAAAAGGTTGACATGATGCTGCAGTGGTGGCTTTGCCAAGTTATGAAAGGATCACCAGGAGGTCAGAAATGTTTACCCAGGCCCAAAGAGCACTGCCAAGCTCTCCTGCTGCCAGCCTCATCTCAATCCAAGGAATTAATGTTTCCTGTCTTTTGTTGTCATGTTTCCTGTAGACATTGAACAACAGTGAACACTAAAGGCCTTGTAACAGATTCAGCAGGACAGTGAAAACAAGCAACCCAAAGTGTCTGTCTTAAACCAAATTGTGAGTGGAAACAGCAAATGTGCAGGTGATGACAGAGGGCATGAAACCACAAGTAATTGTGGCCAGAATTTACCTAGCTTGTCCTTTTTTAAAATATGTATGCATGAAAGAAGGCTGAAGCAGACCTAGTAGCTCACCTGTTGGAGCCTTCTGGTCCCTCTGTGAGCTTGCTCCCTAATCTGTATGCATGGCCAAAAAAATATAATGGATAATCATTTACTATCGCATCAGTAAGCTGAAATGCCTCAGTAAGAGATCTGATGAACACCAAAACCAGTGAAAAGGAAAATTTAGACTCCTCAATTAAGAGCTGATATAAAGTGAAATCTGGTAGCAGCAAGCAACACAGAAGTTCTCAAAGGGATCATAGAAGTGCTCAAAAGGATACGAAGTGCAAGAACTGCATGGACTAAGCAAATCTGGAAGAAGCTCAAGACCACTTTAGGAGAATGTAATTTATTCATTTAACTTAGAAAATAATGAAAACAAGAGATGGTAGAAGTCCTTAAACAAATAAATGAAACATTTCAACCTGAGCTCACCACTAACCCCACCAGTGAATCAGAAACTCTGGAAAACAATGGGCAGAAGTCCATCTTGGTGTTCTACTGAAGCTTTGAGACAGCAGAGAGGAATATTTAGTACATTCTTTCCCCTATATCCTGCCACTTCTTCCTGATCCATCCTTACTCTAAAAATATTTTTCTCTACATCTAATGTAAATTACTGTCTTTCAATTTATGTCTAATGCATTTTGTTTTTCCTTCATGAACCTCCCCCTTCTTTGTAACTACCATCAGCTTTTTGGAAACACTGATAAGGTCTGTCCTTCCCTCTTTTTTCCTCAAGCTGAACCAGCCCATTTCCCTCAGGTTCTCCTTGTACATCCCAGGCTACGTCCCCCCAGCTGTTGTGGTGGCTCTATCCCCTCCACATTCCCAGAATACAGCAGGAGAGGTTCCTGTGTATCACCCACATCAGTTTTTCCCCTATTACTATGTTAGGCAGAGAATTACCTGAAGATCTTGCATAATTCTTGATTTTTTTATTTCTGGTTTAAGATATGGAAGGTCAAGTATCACTGGTTCTAGTACCATAAAGGAAGGTTTTGTTCCTCCTAATAGCCATGCCACACCAAGGAAAGGGAAAACCCTATCCTACCCAACTGTCATCAGTCATGAAAGAGCAAACAGTATTACAGAGAGCACATGTAGTAATTAAAAGCATGTATTTAACTAATTAACATGTTAGTAATTAACATGTATTAATTAAAAGCAATTGGCTTTCCTTGTGTGCTTGCAGGCCAAATTGCAGGCCAAATACAGGCACATCTTCCAGAGCTCTCAGCTGCACACCAGGACTGAGTCCCTGGTGAGACTTCCCCTGAGAGTTTGACCGTGCCCACGCCCCATGGCAGAATATTTTTGCTACAACATGTCATCTAACACTTATTTAAAAAAACTTAATAAATATACTAGGAAAGACTCATTAGTTGTTACCTCCTGACTTTTTCTTTGTTCTGTTCATTATTTACAGATCTGTGTTTCCAAGGACTAATCTGTCTTCTTTTGTATGAGAAAGTCTCTGTGCCTGAATTTTGGAGTAAAGATATGTACAGTCAAAATATCGTTAAATTTACATATTTTAGAGGGCCCTCGTTTTGTGTTTCCAAGGTTTGCATTTAAGGTTTAAGTTCATTAGATATTTATGAAGTTATGTGCAAGGTAAGTTGATCTCAAATGCTGTTCTTAACATTAAAGAATTTTTTATCTTTCTTTTTAAAGTATTTACAAGTCTATCAGCATCTTGTTGAAAAAAGTTGCTTTGAATACAAGACTTCCTGAATCTCACCAGAGTGAATGCTGACTGAATTCTGACATCAGCACTGAACCCAAAAGTTGTTGTATCCTTTAGTTTGTATAAAGAAAATTCAGACTTAAAAATCTCCTTTGTAAGCCTGAATGTAGATATCACGTGATGCGTGTGCTACCTTTGCATTTTTAATGTTTCAGTACCTATTACCTTTGCATTCTGCTGTTCCTTTGAGTATTCCACTTAATTAAAGGGGGTTGCTGCACAGACACAAATGTGAAAATGCTCAGTGCATGTACATTTTTGTCCTGAACAGATGGAACAATGCTATACTTCTGTTATGTCATTGATATAAAATGATTTAACTGATGAACAAAGACTTTTATGCTTATGATATGTAAGGAATCTATTATTACACAGTATCTATAGTAAGGTGGAACAACTGGGGAGTATTTTGTCTCCATATTGGAGCTGCCACACTATGTAGATTTTACAATGAGCTTAATTAGATGTCTGTAGAGGAGTGTTTGATTTTTACATCACTGGAATGTAATTTGCCGCAGCGCAGGGAAAAAAAAAACCCAAACAAAACCCCCCACTCCAAAATCCCCTAAATCATTCAGCTTTGAAATTCTATGAGAAATCAGAACAAGTGATGTAGGAAATAGCCATGAAGTATGTCTAAGAACTGAAGGGAAGGTGCCAATGCAATAAAGGTGTTGACATATTTCTGGTTTTGAAGGAACTAGAGAGTTAAAGGGCAGCACTAAATGTCTCGTAACACCTCTGTTCTTATGATATATCGTGGCATTAGACTTGTAATGCAAACAGGGGAGAGAAAATCCAGCCACCCTTACTCAACTGGACAGCTTCTGCAAAGTCAAACTATTCAGCAAGACAGAAGCTGAAGAGAAGAATCCCAGAGCCAGATTAATGATTCCAATGAATCCAGAAAATGACTTCACCTTCACTTCAAAGGTTCAATGAGTCAGAGAAAGGATCTCTACTTCCCACCCTCCCATTGTAGGAGAAGGTTGGCACCAGTTGCTCCAAGGGAGACAAAAGCTGAATTCAGTTACAGAATCAGAACGTGAAGGTTCATAATTCAGAAAAGTATGCAGTTTTTCACTTCAGACTCCCTCAAAGTAACGTGTACTGTTCACAATAAAACCAACCAGGAGCTGCACCCACAAATTTCTGTCTTTGGTTTTTGTCTCACTTCCTGACATGCAAGTAATAAAATAATAAAGAGGTAAACTGACTCCTGTGAAGAGATTTTGTAAAACAGTTATGCCAAAATAATACAATACACCAAATCAATATACGTGCATCTGTAACTCAGAAGGCAATGTAAATATTTGAATGCTTCTCTTATATTGCTAGGTATATATTTGTGTGTGTAAATATACATATATATGTGTATATATATATATATATATATATTTATGTAAATAATTTAGCCAAAACCTTTTTATGTGTTGGGGAGATTATGGAATAAAACAAAAAATCCAAAATCCCCAGAAAATTTTTTTTTCTTCCTGAGATTGCATGAGGTTTTTACCATCTTGCATAGCTGTTCAGATGAAGAATATCCTGCCATTTTCAGGTGTTTATTTCTTAGCAAATAACGTTGTAGAAATTAATTTATCAGTTTCTCCTAAGGGTCTGTTAAAAAAACCCCAAATAAACTAGGCTTTTATTACTTTAAATGACAGTGCCCCTATTTAATTTGCTATTATAATGTGGAGTTTTATGTGTTCTTGCTGCAGCTGTAAGAAAAAAAAATAGAGATGTCAGATCTCAATATATCATATCCCGAGTGTATCTTTCCGTCTAATCTAGCAGTACGTGTGCAGAATGGGAGTCTGGCTGTTTTCTGAGTTAGATGAACATTGTCCAACAGCACTATTGTGATTGCGGGTGCTTTTCTAGCAGCAGAGTCATATCAGAAATACTGAAGCAATTTGGCTGAAGGTCAATCTGTGCAGGGCCAGACTGCAGGTATGGGCAGCTGCATATCTGAAGTGAGACATCACAAAAATTGCACTTGGACTTCTGAAACCTGTGTTGTGTTTTCCTACCCATGTCCTTTCAATATAGCTGTTGAGAGGATGAGATACCTGCAAAATAAGTTCAGTTTGGGGGGAACATTTGAGCTGTCTTTTGCAAACAGAACAAATAGTCTAGAAATTTTTGCTCCAGGCATTTCTATGTGAGCGGCCCCTAGCAGGTCCCTTGTTTACCTATATTTGCAAATGATAGAGGGAAATTATAAGCAGAAGTGCTGTAAAAAGAGCTCCAACTGTGAATGCATGCTTCTTTGGCAAGAGATGTGATAAAATGCTGTGAGAAATTTAACTCCACTAATGGCAATAATGAAGTTGCCTTTTATTATATTTTTATTATA